>JAUPMG010000005.1:6776242-6805856 GCA_031762675.1 Pachysandra terminalis
TTTATTGGCCCACGTCAGCAAATTTTGTGTGAATAAAATAAAAGCATTTAATGTTTTTTTTTTCTTTCATTCACATGTGCGGGTGGCCAATAGAGTGCCAGCCGCACTCACCCGCACGGTAAGGCCACCGGCACCTGATCCACTGCCCTCAAATTGAGGGGTAGGATGGGAGAGGGTTTAGGTTCAATTCCGTATCTCCTTTATATGAGAGTAGTGGTGTGACCAAAGTCACCAGAACGCCGAGCGGGTGTTGGAGCAAAAGCATCAAACTTGAAAATAACTTGTTGTCCAGAACACCTTTAGAGTGTCTACATATATATATATATACATACAAACTATATTTAATGTATAATGACATTTTAATTTTTATTTTATGCTCAACCACATATATAAGAGAAGTGACCTAATTCATAAAATATCTTAATTTAACTTTCTAAATTCTATCAATCTAATTTAATCTTTTTTTAAATAAAACTCATATATTTTTTTTATAATTTTATAAAAACTCCCCAAAAATTTACAAAAAAACCCATGATTTTTTTTAATCCATGGATTTGAATTTCAAATCTACAGATTTAAAAAGTCAAATCCGTAGATTAAGGACGTTCTTGCACTCAAAACGATGATTCACATTCAAAACGATGATTCACATTCTAAACGCTAGAACGCCTCCCCATTCACATGGATTGTGTGACTTAGTGTGTGACTACCAGCACAGAGATATCAAATTAATAAATAAATAATTGCACTATAGGAAAGGAATACAATTTATTTTTCAAATGGCTTTTGACGACACTTAATAGGGGTGTAATTCGGTTTAGTTCAATTTAGTGGCCAAATCAAAACAAAACCCACAGAAATATAAACCAATTTATAAAATCAAAAATTAAACCGAACTGTAGTTACCAAAATCGAAAATTGAACAAAACCGAAATGAAAATCGAAAATTTGGTTTTTACTGTTTGGTTTGATAAAATTAATGTTATTTTATATACTAAAGACTCACACACACACACACACACACACACACATATATATATATATATATATATATATATATAATGAAAATCGAAAATTTGGTTTTTTCTGTTTGGTTTGATAAAATTAATGTTATTTTATGTACTAAAGACACACCCACACACACACACACATATATATATGTCTAATTCGGTTCAGTTTTAGTTCAATTCGGTTTTCAGTTTGGTTTAATTTAATCGAAGCCTTAACCAAAAACTGAACTAAATTAATTTGATTTTTCATTTTTCAAACCATAATCAAACCGAAATGAAAAACAAAAAAATCGAATTTTTTCTATTTGGTTTGGTTAGTTTTCGGTTTAGACCGGACCAATTGACACTGCTAACTCTTATCAATGTTGTTTTGTATTGTTATATCTCTTAGTCATTGTCAGTCCTAAGGCTTTCAACGAGTTAAGTTTGTTCGGCTCTTATAATTTAAGCTTGGTCTCAATATTTAGGCTCTCACTTTCCTTGTGGGTGTTTTTTAGTCAGTGGCATTGCACATGTATTTTTGGTTAACTAGGTTATTGAAAAATAAAAATGGAAGAACTTCTGGTTTTGGTTCTTTTTATAATTTTATAAAACCCTCCAAAAATTTACAAAAAAACTCATATTTTTTAATGTTTTTTTTTAGAATAAAACACATATTTTTATAAAACCCCCAAAAATTTACAAACAAACCCATTTTTTGAATCCATAAAATTGTGTTTATGGATTGATTCTGATAAAACGTTTTTGAAACAAAAAATTGTGGTTTTGGTTCCGATAAAAAACCAGAACTTCTGGTTTTGGTTCCTTTAAATGGGTCAGAATCATCAATCCATGAAATTGTGTTTATTATGGATTGATTCTGATAAAACATTTCTGAAAAAAAATAAAAAAATTGAATTGATTCTGATAATACCCAAAAAACTGTAAATTTCTCAAACAAAAAAATTTTGCATTCAGTAATCTTGAAGAAGTACATCATCTCTTTCTAGGGTTAAAAGAACTTGAATACATATTGATTAGAAAAGGATGAACTGATAATACATATTGATTACAAATTGATCTGGGGTTCAAGAGTTCTTGAACAGCTTCCCCGACCAAAAAACATACACTACCTATCTCATCTGAGCTTCCCCGACCAAAAACATACACTACCTATCTCATCTGAGCTTCCCCGACCAAAAACATACACGACCTATCTCATCTGAGCTTCCCCGACCAAAAACATACACGACCTATCTCATCTGAGTGGCAGCAGCACTGGTAGCTGCATTAGCAGTTCTAAGCATTCGCATTCTCTCTTCTTTCCTCCGAACCACACGAAGTTGAGGAGACTTCGGCTTTGTTATTTCCTTAGATGACCTAATGCAACACAATTCATAATAGATCGATAAACCGTTAATACTACTATCATGATCATCATCAAATATAGCAACAGCAGTAAATATGATTTAGATAAAGTTTTATACTTGTGTGGATGAAAGGGATGATCAAAGTTGGGCAATGGTCGTGCATGGGGCACCATTGTCCTTCTCAATTGTTTCAGTGCCTTCTCTTCCTCCATCTGGGCAAAAAAAAAATACATCAACTTAGAATATGAGCTACTCAAACAAGCAGGAATAAATGAAAATAGACAATATAAGCAGAGATATATCACTAATACCATCTTAGCAGATTCATGCTCCTCTCTGTATCTCTTGTAAGTTATTTCTTTCTCCTTAACCTGTTCACCAACTTCAGATTAGTCCACAAGTCCAGAATGCACACTAAAGCAAGAAGAGAGCCTCATGAACAAGCAAGAAGTTATTCAATTACTCCCACCTAGAAGACGCTTTCACATGGCTTTATATATATATATATAGATGAACTTAGCTAGTTTGTCACTCATTGATTAGAAACCAAGTAAATTTATTTACCTTCTTATCAAATTCTGCTCTATCCACGGCTCGATGATCAACTTGGAGTGCAAATTCTTGGACCTGTGTAAGGGGTTTACGTGCTTTCTCAGGAACTGGAATTGGGTCCCTGCAGGATAGCCATAAAGATAGTTCAATAACTATGATCGATTCTACCTTCAATCAAGAAAGGGTACTGATATATAAGTTCAATGCTTACTCTTTCATGATTGGTTGTGCCTTAAAGATCCTTATCTCAGCCGCCTCTTTCTCCATTCTCTTCCTCTCTTCCATTTCTCTTCGCATTTCCTCTTCATGTCTAGCTAGACTCTCCAGTTGGAAAGGTTCTGGTTTAGTGCATTGCTTTGGCTCCGGCTTTGGTGGTATCTGCATAAGAAGGAATCATATCATTATACCACGTTTGTCAAACATGTGTATAAGTTCATTAGAAGGAGAATGAATTGCAAAACTCTTCCGTACCACGGGGTAATCAGTGGTATAAGGATATGGGGTAGCCTTGGGGATTCTAGCTCTCTCCTCTTCCATTTGCTTTTGTATAACTTCCACCACAAATTTCCTCTCTTTTTCTGCTCCTCGTTCCTGATATGATAAGGAATAAGGTGGATTGATTAGCTTTTCACATTCCCTCCTCAAATGAAACAAAAGGAGTATCTTATCTGCCAGAGAGCTAGTTTTGCCATACCTCGGTGTGCAGATGGAATGGGTTAGGAGTAGTGATTCTTGGAATCTGATTTTCATGACAAGGCTCCGAATTCAACGAAAGCTGTGAAAGGAAAAAAGAAAAAAATAGAGCAAATATAGTACTGGCTTTAGCAGGAGTGAAATGAAGGAAAGTTTTTTCTATTCCATTCTATGACCAACCTTGTCAAAACAATCAAAAAATGTGGTTGGAGGTGGAATCCTTTCATCAGTTGCAAAATGAAATTCTTGTGGTTTCGTCACATGGCGCTTTACGTTACAAAACATGCCTAGGTCCCCTTTGCTCTCAAATATCTGTGACAGATGGGCACCTAAAACTGTTAAATTGATGTGATCACCAATATCATAATTAGTTATCAACTTTGAAGAAAAGCTGCTTAGTCTCACCTTCTTGTTGAGTGGCCTAGCCTTGAATTTAGGCATCTTTTCGAGTTCCTCTTGTTCGAGTTCTTGAGAACTCTTTACCCTGTCAGCAACAGTGTTAGTACTAGTAGATCAACAAATTGAAAAAGAATTCTCTCTTTCTCAGTTCTACTTACTTGGTTGGACGTGCTCGAAATGATGTTTCGAGACGAGGAGTCCTAGGTTCCGTAAGGTTGTGGGATTTCCCTTGATTCTATCATGAAAAAATAAAACCATCTACTTAATAAACTTATTAGTGCTAAACAAGGTCATATATATGGATTTGAGTAGATTAGACAAGTTTCTTCTAACCTGATAAGAAGATTCAGTTGAAGATATAACTGTCGATGTTTCTGCATTCTGATTTGCTCTCTCCATGGTTTTCAAATGAAATTCCTGCAAAATGTGAAAGCTAACATAAGTAATAATCCATGACAATCTTCATATTTCTTTCCTATCATCCATCCTGATTATTAGTTTACCTGAAATTCTGGTAGCTGCGGAGTACTTCGCGGCAATGCAGGCAATGTCGGAGCTTCTAGGATCTATCACAAACAATATTCATCATCAAGAAGGAAATCCTGAATATATAAAAAGTATATAATTCAAGAAAAAGAAGGAAAACAAAAAGGACCTTCTTGTTTATGGGGCGAGCCTTAAATTTCGGAATCTTTGCCATCATCTCTTCTTCAAGTTCAGCAGAGCTCTTGATCCTGACTGAACGAACCCGATGAGATGTTTCAAATTCAGGTTCTATGGGCCTTGTCAAAGTGAGTAGTTTAGGCTTCCTTTGGATAACAGAACCAGCATTATCCTGAAAATAGGATCAACCAGTGTAACAGATTTATAATTTGAACTATTGATTCGGAGTTCAAATCAAAGAGGAGATAGCCTAGAATGGAAATATAACAGAGGACTTCATTAGTTACATGTGAAAGAGAATGGTTGATGTGTGGCAGATCTATTTCTCTTGTCTTGGAATGGAACTTGTTCACCATTTCTGCCATTGACACATATGGGGTTGCTTGTTCTCGAACATAAATCTAAAAATATTGAAGAAACATCTTCAATGAGCCAGCATTAACCAACCCCTCACATTCAAAATTTTATCATTTCAATTCAGAATTCCTCTCTAGAAACAAATGGTGAAACACAAACCTTTCTGTCCTCTTTACGATTCTTAGACGTTGAGGAGCATAAGTTGGAAGCACCACTGGTTAAACCCAGTCTTGACTTGTGGGGTAAAGTCTGAGTTTTGAAATTGAGAATCTGTAAGGATGATTATTCAAGTGAGTATTTGGGTGAAAAAAAGCTGGTGCAACCCATAATTGCTGGTGAAAAAATGCAGTTGCAGCCATTAATTACCTGTCTGGACCTCCCTCCTTCCAGCTTCTGCTTCTTAATTGCTTGGTTTTCCTGAGTAAAATCTGGAGCTCCAATAGTGCTGCTTTTTGTAGTTTTTTCCCTACAAGTGCCCCCTAATTATTAGCAATAGAAAACAAATTTGTTTGCAGCATAAACAGTAGGCCTAATTGAGGAAGCTATACAGAAGAACCATTAGATATACCAACCTTCTCACACTTGATGGTTTAATGCTTTTAGCATGTGATGATTGACATTGATTTTTCGGCTTTAGGGCAGATGAGTTCCTAACCAAACTAGCTATCTTCTTAGCTGTCTGATTCTTCTTTGAATCAGTCATCATTGATTCTCCTTTCCTGCTATTCATCTGTGGTTCTGGGGTGGCAGAGACCATAGTATCACTCACTTTTCCCTTCTCCACAGCAGAGGAATTGCTTCCAGAGAGCATACTGAAACAAACAGCTAAGAAATGAATCAGTAATGAGATAATTAAATCACATTATGAACAATTCAATTTCTTCAAAGATAGTAAACAGACCCTTGATTAGAACAGAACTAACCTTCCATTTTCATTACTATAATTCACCTCCTTATCGTCACAAAGCTGCTGCTTATTATTATCAGCAGAGATCTGTGGAGAAGTTCTTGAACTATGAGATGATTTCGAAAAAGGAATAAAAGAAAAAGACTGGCTTTAGATGAAAACACTTGCTCAACTAGCATACCTTATCAATGGAATTTGTAGTGGTTTGTTCTTTATGCTGATGGGTTTCTTCTTCTTTTTCTGTGATTTCAGGCTTGATAACAAGTCCAGCCTTATCAGCAGAGATCTGTGGAGAAGTACTTGAACTATGAGATGGTTTCGAAAAAGGAATAAAAGCAAAAGACCGGCTTTAGATGAAAACACTTACTCAACTAGCATACCTTTTCAATGGAATTTGTAGTGGTTTTTTCTTTATGCTGATGGGTTTCTTCTTCTTTTTCTGTGATTTCAGCCTTGATAACAAGTCCAGCATGAGGTCTGGATCGAGAGGGATAATTGTTTAGGTTTGGTTTAAGATTAACATATGGATGTGAAATCTTCAATAAAGCATTACTAATCTGCATACCTTAGTTTATTCTCTTTTTCTTGCAAAAGAGAAGAATCACATGTAATAATTGATTCAGTTGTCGGGTCCAATGATTCTGGGGCCTGAAACCAGAAGTTCATTCAAATCAGATGTTTGGTAGCCGATTGATTCAGAAAAATCCATCTAAAAGTTTTGGAGAGAGAAGAAGAGATGGGATCTAAGGAAAAATTTAGAAATCACCTTCGGTAAATTTCCTACGTCACTGAAATCACAGAGACTATCGATTTGAACCGATCTACCCGTCTTGATTTTTGGCATAAAAGCTGCATTAACATATTCCAGAAATATTATTAAACCCTAAACCTAACCGTTTTTCTAAAACCCAGACCAAATTAAAACTGAAAATCAGGAAAGCAAAATTCCGGGTTTCTCCGAAGCAAAGAAAAAGAAATGTCTTCATCTCTTCTTGAAACCCAGAATCTGATAACAAAACCCTAACCCTTATTTGTAAAACCCAGATCAAATTAAAAATGAAAATCAGGAAAGAAAAACTCCGGGCTTATACGAAGCAAAGTAAAAGAAAAGTCTTCATCTCTTCTTGAAACCCAGAAACTGATAACAAAGCTTTGAGAACTGAATCCCAAGAAATATTCCAACCCTAGATAATTATAGAGAAAGAGATTAAGAAATCTGAATCAATCCCCATAAAGAAATTTCAAGAAACAAGAGCCTGATCAAGCAAGGAAACAAATACATACGAGAAGGAGCATAGCTAAGAGCTGTCTCGAACCAGAGCTCTGCTTTCCGCATTTCTTCATCAGACTCGCCATCAGCGAAGTCAAAGAAACGAGGCGCAGAGAACTCGTAAGTCTCGTCGATCGTGGCGCTGCAATCGTTGATCGCCATTGACTCAGATCGTTTCCAGTAAAAGAATCCTTTGAAACGATGGTGCAGAAACGAAGAAGAGAGAGAGCGAAGAGAGAGAGCGAAGAGAGAGAGATAAACGGTCAGCTTTTTTAGAAGGTGGTCTTTTTGTTTTTCTTCTGTGGAAGTATTAACGTTGCAATTCCAACGGTCGAAAAGTTTGAAAATGAGAGCAACGACCCACGCAACAACGACGGCGTTAGTTCATTGTAGAAACGACTGTTCGGAAATAGAACTACTAACGGCTGTAAATGTGACGGTCCGAATGCGCCCGGCCATGAATAGACGAAAATGCCCTTGCAGAAATCCAGTAAATGTGGACAATGTGGTGGGTTGCATAGGTGGCAACGGGTCGGGCAAGCTCAGGCTGGGCTTTTACTCCAATATTACTTATGTTGGTCCGAGACCGGCCCAGACAGACCCGACCTTTGGGCTCAAAGGTGTAAGCCTTAGCCTGATGTATTTAAAATACATCAAATCCAAGCCCGGTTCAACCCGACTCTTACACATTCAAATGAGTTACTTTTTAAAATTAAAAAACTATAAATTATAAGAATATTTCATAAATACTTATAAAACACTAAAGTTTTGAGATTTATAGTATATTAATCTATAAACTAGTACGATTATGTAATGAAATAAAGACATTTGTATTGATAATATAATATTTATATGTATACAATGTAAAAGAAATAGTAAATACATGTAATATATAGGTCAGACCGGACCGGGCCGGACAAATCTAACATAAACCCGAGTCCAACCTGAAGAACTAATCAGACCTAAAGTTTCAACCTGGTCTGGCCCTACGGGTCACTTACCCTTGCCCAAGCCCATCCAATCATAGGGTCGGGCTGAACAGGCCCCTATGGCATAGTCTAAGATTATGGGTTGAGCGGGCCACCCGATTTTTGGGTTGGGTGGTATTTGTCCTGGCCTGGTCAAATTACAGGCCGGGTTGAGCAAGGCATATGGAAGCCCGGCCTAGCTCAAGAACAATAGACTTTCATATGTTTTTCCTTTTTAAATATGTAAATTTATAATCATAATTTATTTTTTGAGTTTCATTATAAATATACATCATATAATTATGAAATATATTAGATATTTTAATCACCACGTGATAGAATCTAAGTCTCCCACAACCTTAACCCGATTCCTTAATAAGGGCGTGACTAGGGGTGTGCGTCTTGGGGTTGGGGATCGGACCTGTCTCGGCCGATCCCGATCTAGACTGGTGGTGTTGTTCGGTCGGGATCCAATATAAAAAATTAAAAAATGGATCGCTTCTTATATTTTAAATTTTATAAACAAATTATTTGGATTGGTCGAATGGGTTACTAAGGGCAGACCGGTTGTATTAGCCGGTCCATACCAGTATCGATTGTACCCGATCCAAAACCTCACGATACATATGTTGACCTGTCCAATCCCGGTATGGACCAACCGGACAAACTAGGCAATACGTGGCCCAACCGTACCATGGACCGGTCCTGAGCGAATTTTAGCACGATACAAAAATAACCGTGTCGTGCACAGTGCACACCCATACCATTTGTCATCCTTTGTATTATGTTGTAAATGTGTCCAAAAGATAGTTTCTGATATAAGCCAACAAATCAAACATGAGAAGGTTCTTTGATCAAGAAAAATACACTTATAGGTTTCCTTTCCTATCATTCTCTCTCTTCAAAAGTCAAAGCAAACATCGATCCCATATTTTCCTTCTCTCAACAAATTCAAATCTTCACATCACACTTGGAAAGAAATCGTCACTCTTCCTTTGGGTCACTCACTCATGCACAAAGTAGCTACTCAGCCGCAGTAACCCAGTTCGGATCTTGTGCTGTGCAGCATGCCATCAACACTTGGGGACTCTCTTCATTCACAATGTAAACTCATCAGGAAGATGAAACTGCTTCCCACATTCAGAAGATAGTGAAAATATTTCACGCAAACAGCCAAGTTTCATTATTTATACATGTTTGTAAACTTCGTTGGAAAGTTAGGAGGGAATATATGCTTTTAATGGGAAAAGCCTTTTTACAATCATAAATCTGAGAGATCAAACTAATTCTAAAATGCAGGTAGGCACACATACAAGTTTACCAAGACAGGTATGGAGATGAATGAACCAACCTAAATAAAGGATTAGTGGAACTTTACAACTACGCATGAGATGTCATCTTTGCTTTTCCTAGTAAGAGCCTCCTCTGTCAGATGCTTTGCCGCTGACTGAGCATCCTTTACGTGTTTGATTGCATCAACAGCTTCTTGGTTGGACATCACCTGGCACAACAGAGTTTTAGTCTCATTCAACCATAATAGAGAAAGAGAGGCAAGACAACATAAAAGAAAAAAAAAAAAAAAAGGGGCTCAGATCGTCTGCACTGAGAATCGTACACCGGTGCATGCACCGGGTGGACCATTTTCGGTCTATACGATCCCGGGTCCATAAAAAGGATCAGATAGAACCTGCATATCTGATAAAGTTCTAGTTCATGCCATCAAAATAGAACTAACCTTCCATAACCCATCACTTGCCAAGATGAAAAACTCGGTATTTTCATCAATCTTCTCCACGACGATATCTGGGTCTGAACTGACATGTCCTTTCAAGCTTTTATCGCCGAATGCCCTTGCCACTGCCAGTTGTGCATCGACTCGTGGAACATCCCCTGAAACCATCATAAAAAAAATGCAATCTTAATCCTAAACATGGAGCTTAGCATGAAAGTAATCATCATGATTCGGGGACAACTATTCAAGGCAATTTGGGGATAATTCAATTTTGATAGGCCTACTCATAACTTATGCTTCCTTTTCTGGCAATATTAGAACTTAAGTAAAAAATTCAAGCAAGCAAGCAATTCATATAAGAACAGAGAAACCGAGAAAGAGCCAGAACTACACAAATTTAAGTGTAAATTATCACTCAAAACGAAATTTGTTTCTACCATTGATAATAACTCTGTATCACTTGTATGTCAGGAATGGGTACCTGGAAGGTTTGATACAAAACCTCCTCTGCTCTCAATGGTCCTCCGTTCCCTGCTAGGCTCGTGATCAACTCCCTGCTAGGCTCATGATCAACTGACAGCTGTTTGGCGACACCGTTCTTGCATATAACAGCACGAGAATCTCCAACATTTGCTACTACCAACTTCTGACCATTAATTAAAATTGCTGTAACTGCAGTTGAACCCCCTCTCCCCAAATCGACTGCTTTCTCCAAAATCTTATCATCAGTTGCACGGTAAGCTCTCCGGACTGCGCATTCAGGTTCAGTCCAGAAGTCATGCTGCTCACAGAAAGAAAAAAATGAGTGAAGTTAATTGACAACAACACTTCCCATGACTAAAACTTTCCATCAATATCAGAAAAGGAAAGAGGAAAAAGGAAAGGGGGAAAAACAGAACCTAAGAGTTAAAAAAAAACATGCATATACAAAACAGGAAAAAAAGATGCAGACACAATACATTACCTCATTCAAAATATTGTCAAACAGATGACTCTGCAAGTAATCTGGAACATCATCTCCCAAATGACCGTCAAATATTGCAAATAAACCCAACTCATTGTCATCTACTTCCTTGAATTGTGCAACAACATAGTCTTCCATGGCATGATTTGATTTTCCCTTAACCAAGTTAAAGCCATGGGTGATGTGCTTTGACAACTTGCTCTTGCCTCCCTGTGTCAGATGCAGATGAACCGAACCCAGCCTTTACCTGCAAGGAATGTATGTATCACATAAATGAAGAGTTCAATGAAGATTGACTAGTTGGGGTATGACAAATAAAGAGCACAGTGCAGAGAGCGCACTCAAGTCTCTTCTCTAATGAAATATCTCAACCTGGTTCTAGAACAAACCTTACCAGCTATCCGTATTCCAGCATCTTAAACATATTTTTTTTTATAGTACTTCACATGTATACAACTTGGCCAAGTGGAAATCTCTACCTCAGTTTTACCAAATAAAATTTCAATCAGTCACCATATTTCAAGTATTTAGTGTCATGATAGGATGAAGACTTCATATACCATGATCGGAGAGACTCCAATTACATGAAATAATTGAGTCCGTACCCCTAAATTAAGCTACAGAGAATCAGAGATGTCTTGAACCTATTTGAGAAGGCTCAAGATCAAGGCCAGGACATTAGTCTTCTTTCTATATCCGCGATGTAGAAGTTGATCACCTTGCAGTGGGCCTACTTTCCCATTAGCACAAAGCAAAACTGATGTGCATAAATAACTCAACTTTAAATGTTTGAATACAATCCATGTGCATGCCTGACCTTAAATGTTTGACACAGCATGTTCTTCATGCAAATCAAACACGCACAAAATTTTAGGTGTAGAAGCATTTAAATCATCAACGATCCATCAGGGAAAAAAAACATTTTAAGAAATTAACAATAATATGAGTTTGGTAACACATCATGAGACCTTTTCTTTTCTTCATCTTTCCTTTTTTTAGGGGGTGGGTGGTGGGTTCCATTTCTTAACATCAACTCATGACTTGAAAGAAAAACGGACTCAATATAGTGAAAATTGATCCCTGAGGATGATGAAAGGAGATGAGATAAATATTCTGCGTACCATGTACAGATATACGGGTTTCCAAATTCTCATTTCTAATTGGTTTTGAGTTAGTCTAATAGTTGAAACTAGAGTTCGTGGACATAATATCCAGATGTTTTCTGCAGTTGATCTATGATCTATCAACCATAGTGCTGTAACGTACCTTAGACGTAAAGAAGATAACTGTAATTAATAGCAGACAGTTGAATGTTCCCGTAGTTGAAAGGAACTAAGCAGAAAAATCAAGAGGCAAGTATAACATTCTACAAAATATCAAATTGATGATCCTCACCTAAGCGACAGTTTTACTGTAAAGAAACATGCAGAAGATTTGATTACCTTCCCATTCCTTAACATCAACTCATTTAATTGAATGGGAAAAGGACCCAATGTGGTAAAACTTGATTCCTAAGGATAACTAAAGGAGATGGAAAATACGTTCTGATACACATTAATACAGAGTTAATGGTTGCCAAGTTCTCATTAGTTATCTTGTTTTGTATTAGCCTAATATTTTTCAGTTAACAGTGCACATGCACAATATCTAGAAGCTTTCTACGGCTAATCTACCAACTATAGTGCTGTAACATATCTTAGACGCAACAGAGAGAACTGTAACCAGTAGTCCTACAGTTAAATGTTCTTGCAGTTCGGAAGGAACTATCTAGAAAACTGAGAGGCAAGCATATAAAATCCTACAGAATATCCAATTGATGAGCCTCGTCTAAATGAACAGCTTGCTGTAAACAGACATGTAAAAGGCTTGACTACCTTACTAATCATCATAATGATTTGCAAAAACCTAATAGATGTATCAAAACCAACCCAATTATATACTCTTTTGTTGCTTCCCTTGGTTTGATGTACAGATATCAAACATGCCAAGGTTGCCAAAAATTGTATCCTGCTCTAGTGACATTAGTGGTCGATCCGATCCAATCAATGAAGTTGCTAGCAAGATATATCCACACAACAATTGCAGCTTATAACCTATATCAGATGATGACTTACACAATTTGATTCCATCAAATGGGCAAATTCCTATTGACCAATACCAAATAAGCAAATTCCTATATTAGAAACCCGACGACGATATCAAATGGCCAAATTCTTATATTACGAATCTGATCAATATACCAAAAGCCCAGGACTGATGGAGCGTGTGAGAGATAGTGGGTGGGTCATATTCACTAGTCTCTAGATTCTAGATCGAAGGGGGCGGACCTGAGGGGCCCTGGGACGGAGCAAAGCACCATGGAAGAGGACCTCCTCGGGTCACTGGTAACTCGTTGTGCGGGTCAGTACCATGGGGTTAGGGGATGCAGGGCAGAATCCCTCGTGGTACGATAAAAGTAAACTGGGGATTTGCCCTATATATCAGGTAAGAGTATAAGTTGTAACCCTAATTCGCTTTTGACATAGTGGAAACTTCTTCTGTCCACAAGCTTTGGCGAAACCACGTATATCTGTGTGCATTATTTGATCTTCGTTTTTACTGTGTTTATTATTATTGTTTGATAAAATCAAGCCCAATAAATTCATAACAGACAACCATGCTTCCACACAGCCAAAGTCCTGCGCAACTTTAACTCCAGGTAGCTTTCACTCTGGCCTCAAGTAACCTTTTTCTCTATTTTTCTTTCTCACACTCTGCTCCAGTCTTCTGACTTGAGCCTGAGACGTGAAGGCTACCCCTCTATCAAAAGTCAGAACCTAACCAATACGTTAAAACCCTAACACTGATGGAATGCCTCAAATCAAGCACTGTAACTCTTTAGAATATTAATTTTTTTCTTCTTTTTTTAGTAAAGATCGTGAAATCCTATACTAACATAGCTCAAAATATAGGCAAGCTCCAGACAACAGATCATTATCGCTGGCGTTCCAAATCCAATCAAAACATCACCAACTTCCACAAAGTTCCACTTCATTTTCTGGATATCATCAATTGTACTGAATTTGGTCTGATTCTCTCTAAGATGACCTCACTTTGATGGATTGCAATACAATTAGATCGTAAAAGAACCGAATCAGATATCAATATAAAAAATACCTCCAAATGAAGTAAGAAAATTAGGGATTTGATTAGTGAGATAAGAAATGGGTAAGTGATTGAGATATCTGCGTTGGATTGAAGAGCGAAAGCACATGAAAGATAGAGAAATGAAACAGAGAGGAAGTTGGTTGCTTTTGCTTACCTTCATCTTGTGAAGAATTTCTCTTCCAGTCATGACTACTTGGGGAAACCTTTATCTTCTAATTTATAGAAAGGAAGAATGAGAGATAGAGAGAGAGAGAAACAGAAGCTTGAAAAGAAGCGAGGGAAGGAAGATGAGTTACTGGCTATGTGCCAGGTGAGCGGTGGTCCGTAGAAGATGTAAAGATAGAAGCGAGAGAGAGAGAGAGATCACATGTGAAAGCTCATTTAGGGAACCTACTACTTGAATCGTAGTTGATATACAGTTCTAAGACATTTGCCACGTGACATTAATGATTTATCGAAAACTAATTTTTTATAATACTTAAAAACGCATTAAAAATTAGACAATCATTGATATACATGTGGCAAAACTTAGGGTGTACAATGTGCCATGTTAGGCCGACACAACATAATAAGCGTCTGCACATCGGGCACGTAGGCCGTCATGATGCTGCATGGCATTTCCTCGTGCCGTGTCAAAATTCACCGATCCCCGACCCGGTATAGTATGGAACGAAGCATAATAGGACCGTGCGTTGGTTTGCATTGGATAGATCGGACTGTACTGGGCCATACGGTGGGCCATGAACCCATATGCGACACGATTAGGCTAACCCCGTGCTTGGACATGGTTCAATAGTGTCGGACTGGACTGATACTGTTGTACAGCCTTAGCAAAACCTAATACACAGGAACTATTTAGGCTTATATACGTTAAAATATTATACGCATAGCTAATCAGGAGGATCTCATGACAAATAACAAATGGATTGTTTGGATTGTCCAAATTATTCCTCCATGTAATAAAAATAAATGGTATTGCCACAATGCAGAAAGCCTTTTGCCTTAAAAAAAAATAAAATAAATGTTTTGAAGAGACTTTTATTAAGTGTCATATTTTTCTCTCACCTATATATCTAAGAAAATTAAAAAAAATTATATTATATATTTCTTTCTCTTAAAATTTTGTCTAAGCTGAATAAAGACTGAATATTTTACAAGCTCCTCCTCAATATACTCAAAAGAAAAATTCAAAGGCAAAAATCATTATAGACGTCGGCGTTGCAGTCTCTTGTTGGACTAATTCTTTGGAAAAAGGACTTATTATTGAGCTCTTCTAATAGCCACTTTGAAAATTATGCAAGTACAAGTCTCTATGATGGGATCACTTGGAACAAGTGAAAATGGATCAATTCTTATCTTCACTGATCCAAGCTAAATATAATTGACAGATGGTTCGATATATTAAAAAGCTTTTGATTAAGCATTCGGTGTCTGGGACAATTCCAGTCCGATAATGCATGATATTGTTGGATTTAAGTGATGGGTTGATTCGGTTGGTCGGATGACCCATCTGAGACTTTATTTAACGGGAAGTCCATGCTTGAATAAAAGTGTAAACATGGATAATTCTCTCCTAATCGGATTAGGAGATAGAGTCCTAAGTGGAGTTGAGTCTTCTATGTGTAGAAGACTCCTCTTCCTTACTCGAAAGCAAGCAGTCCACGTTTTGGTGAGATTCCAACTTAAAGAATCTCTCTTTTTTTCTTTTCATCTCTTCTTCTTTTTTGAATACTGATTTGCTTAGAGATCTTTCACTGTAGATCTCAATTCGTGTGCATCGAGATACGTGATCGAAATCGTCTAGAATCTTCACTTCAATCAATCCTTATTAGAATTGAACCCAAATTTTTGTACTTCTTGTTTGGATTGGGTTTGGGTTAGATTCGTTTCATTTTGTTTTCTCAAACATCAATTCAAAACTGAACGTGCCTATTTTGAATTGTCAGTGTTTTTTCAACCCAGAATAAATTGGGAAAATTACCAATAAGTGCTTGGTTTATAATTTTTGGACACCCAACCGCTTAAAAGATTTAAAATGACTATTAGATGCCTCATTTGACACTCTTATTGACGGTGTTGAATATTTGCATAAAAATGACCATAACGCCACTCATAACAGTTATTGGGGTGGTGGTGGTGGTGGTGGTCATTTTTATGCAATTATCTAACACCGTCAATAAAATTATTAAATGAAGCACCTAATGGCCATTTTGAATCTTTTAAGCAGGATATCTAAAAATTATAAACGAAACACTTGTTGATAATTTTCTCAAATAAAATTGAATTATAGACCATTTCATCCTAGCCCAAACCAAAGTCGATTTAGGTTGGCCGGGTTTTGACTCAAATCAGATCAAATTGCATCATCGTCTACAATTACGCAGTCAACAAGTTGAATTTGATTAGTTCCATATTCGAACCGAGTCAGATTTTGATTTATCTGCCATATTCGAATCCGAAACTAAATCCGAATTTGGAACACTGATTTTGAATCATTTCATTTGACCCGGATGAACCAAGAATGTCTTATTATACTGGTCCAAGATTAAAGAGGCATTGAAATAAATTCGGATCGAATTTTTTATGGTATCCGTACTCGAACAATTCGGGTCGGATTTAAATCCGATCCATTGATTAAAATTATAGCAAAGCAGACTAAAGATGAGTTAGCTAATGATGAGGAATATATGTTTAAAAACCAAAGTAAGCAATGGGGGTATTATTAGATATGCAATAAGAAGGGGAGGCTTTGTTGTTTCCATCATTGCATCCTCATCTTGTGAATTATCACAGAAGACCATACATTGCCCATACCTTAACATTTTAAATAAGTTCTTCCTGCTTTTTCCATGGAAAAAGAAAAGAAGAGAATATTTTTTATTTAGTTTAAGGGCATTGTATCTTACATCCAAGAAGAAGAAAGATTAGAGTGTTTAAGGTTACGTTTGGCACTGTTTAATTATGTATTTTTTGGAGCTTATAAGTAGGGCTTAAATGAGTCGAGTTAAATTGAGCTTTGCCCATCTTGGCTTGGGCTCGTAATATTTGGACATGGCTCGATAAAATTTTTTGGTCTCAAGCTCGGCTAGCTCGGCTCAGACTCGACTTGAGCTCGACTCGTGAAAGGTTCATCAGTACGAGAGAGGTCCTCTCTATTGAAAGAAAGAAAAGTAAAAAACAAGAAAACCAATGAGAGAGAGAGAGAGGGTTTAAAAGTTATTTAGGATTTTTTAGTCTTAATTATCGTCCACTCTATAAAGAGCTTAAAAAAGTTAATTATTCTTTACAATTTAAATTATTATTTTTGTGATTTAATTTGTTAAGTCTTAATATGTCACGCCCTAGATCCAGTAGCACAGATCCCTAAGTGGGATGACACAGATCACGAGATGAGACCTTCGGAGTCCATTTATGGACCTCATATTGCCATACCATTATCAAGATAAAAGAGATGAAACAAAACTAATCTTTATTCATCAACTTAGAGTTGCGGAAGAAATACAAAGAATTCAAACTATTAAATAAAAGAGTCAAACCGCTTCAACAGAGCCTTACATGAAAATCCCAAAGTTATAATTCCAACTAATTATTACAACTGAAAATACTAAATAAACAGTAATGAAGCAGTATTCGTCCATCACTCAAAATCGACCTGCAACATAAATGTTGCGTGAGTTTGGAATACTCAGCAAGCATGATCTAATCACATCTATATCATTATAAATGACTAAAATCCAGGGATAAAACGGTAATAACAACAGAAATCGATAACAGATGTTATGACATGAGTATGATGCAAGAATGAACAATCAGATGAACTAATGTTTGCTCAAACAAAAAATGCAATGTAATGTGTGTTATGCATATGTTTACATGATACATTAAGTGTCCCTCATTGCAGCTTCTGTAGTAAACACCAATTCGGGACCGTAGTCACCAAGAACAACCGGTGGCCCCTCTCTTCGTTCCGGGCGCTAACTCATGGTGCGAAAGCCACCATATGCTAATTTAATGAGTGTACCATACTCAAGGTCCAGTCGACTTTATGAATCAACTATGATTCATAACTTATTTCGTAGGCCTTTCAACCCACAAGACTAGGCAGCCTCTTACTTTGTATCTATCGGACACACTTAACATCTCATATGAACATAATATGAATGTACTCCCTTATGTGATATGGATAAAAGATCTCCTTAGAAGCTATTCACACACTCATACACGTGAATAATCCACTGGGACCCATTCTACATATCCCTATGATGCAAATCACAGTTAAACACAAATAAGGCTCATTAACTCTTTCCCTAAGTGGAGACAAATTGAAGAGTGTGTCCAATTGGTTAGCACATGCTAAGGGTAACAAGTAGGTTTTTGTCATCTTGGGTACGCAACCCTAGACCTAACTTGATTCCTACACGAAACATTATTAAGCTCGAACCAATTGACATCCAAACCCTCAAGCACTCCCTAATAGTAGCCTGAACTAATAACCAAACGTTCTCTAATGAAATCCCAGACTTGTAGTTCAATTTCCATTTTCGGCTACCTCCTCAGCTAACCGAAGTCCCCGCTGAGCTCACTCAATTGCCTCTCGACTGACTCTTCGGTGAGCCGAAGGTCTACCGAACAATTCTCGGCGGACAAATCGGTTGACCGAAAGGTCCATCGAGTCTCAGGGTTATTAAAGTTGATTCTGTACAGGACACCGAACCATTCTCGGGGAACCGAGAGGTTCGCCGAATCTCAGAGTTGCTCAATATACATTCTGTAAGGCCTACCGAGATAGTTTCGATCGACCAAAATGTCCACCGAAGGCCTCGTCGGCGAGCCGAGACCTCGCCGAAAGATTCGCCAAAGGCTTAATTGGATGCATTTCGATCACCAAGTTTCTCTGGTTTTCTACCCACACTCATATACAATGTGTTCTACATCTAAAACACGCTTAAATCATATTAATATGAATCGAAAACACAACACATGGATTTCACATAATCTAAATCAAGACTAGTAATCTAAATCAAACGCATTCTGATCACATCTAAATAGAGAAAATTTATCATATCAGGGAATTCATCCATTGATTACTAGTTTCACATAATCTCATGGATTGCTACATAATCTCATGGATTGCTAATTTAAAACACGCTTAAATCCTATTAATATGAATCGAAAACACAACACATGGATTTCACATAATCTAAATCAAGACTAGTAATCTAAATCAAACGCATTCTGATCACATCTAAATAGAGAAAAATTTATCATATCAGGGAATTCATCCATTAATTACTAGTTTCACATAATCTCATGGATTGCTAATTTCTGAGAAATACAAAAAATAGATTATGTTAACCAAAAATCAGGTTTAAATCGGAAAACCCAAAATAACATCACATATAACAATGAAGATTAAACTGAAATGAACTGTTTACTTGATTCTGGTAATGTGCTAACAAGAATTCCGGCCTATTCCCTTTTCTTCCCTACTTCTCCTCTTCTTCCCTTCTTTCTCCTTCTTTCTGAAACAGAATTTCAGATTCAAATTCCTTTATTCTCTCTCAAAGATTCAAATTCCTTTACTCTCTCAAAACTCTCGATCTCTTTTCTCCGTTTCTATCTCAGTTCTCTTTAAAAATTCCAGCATAAAGTTGATGGGAAGAAACCCATGTATGGGAGGTTAGAGGTGTATAAAAATTCCAGCACAAAGTTGATGGGAAGAAACCCATGTATGGGAGGTTAGAGGTGTAAGGAGCTGTCTCCCTAACTTCCCTCCCATGCACCCCATAACCTTTGCCACTTCACCAAGACCAATTCAATACTGCTACAACATCGAGGCCAATTCAAACGCACGTTGGCGCGTTAGAGAAAGGTTTGAAATTCTTGTAATTTCATTAGTTTTTCCCATTGCAAACTAAATTACAACGTGGCCCCCCAAAACATAATATACTATTATTAACCCCCTTTAGTGTACAGGTTAATTACAATTCTAACCTAGGCATAAATTTAGTTCATAAACTAAATAACTCATGCAAATTAAATTATCAATACAATTAAATAATTGGAAAAAAATTAAATTATGAAAGTTTAGGTCATTACATAATAAAATAAATAAATATCTACTTAAACACATTATATATATATATATATGATACAAGAATTTATATATCATATATATGACCGAGCCGAGCCTACCTAAGCTCGACTCAGGCTAGTTAAAATAATGGGCTTTTTTTTGGACTCAAGCTCAACTCGCGAACCTGAATATTGAGCTTAAGCTCGGCTCATGCGAGCTGAGCCCCAGTTGAGCTAGCTCGACTCGTTGATAGCCCTACTTATAGCTTATTAAAGCACTTTTTAAGCTATAAGTGTGTATAATTTGATAACGACGAACGGTTAAGTTCCTACCCATAAGTAGTAGAAAAAGATAACCCATAAGGAGAAGTAGCTCTCCTTACCACTTATGCGAGAAGTGGTTTCTAAACATTAATGACACTTATAACCTTGAACACATAACTAAAGTTTTTGAAAATGACATTTTCATCCTTAAATTTTAAGAAAATTTATATGAGTTTATCTTGTTAAGATATTTTAAGTTATCAGTATTATCAAACACATTTTTTTCTAACCAAGCAACTTATTGATGTTGTGGATAAGTGGTCTTATTGAGTCACTTATCCAACAAATGCTTATCTAAAACACAAGCCGTGCCAAACGAAGCCTAAGTATTTTAGGATATATATTATATACCAACTTATATACAATGGTTATAGGTTTCACACAATCCAGATCCATTGATTGGTGGGGATATATAATTCTCAAAGATCAATATATGATTTTTTTGATCAAATTAAGATGGCCCCACTAGATGAATGGCTTGTGACTCAATTATTGATGGGCCATTGAGGATCATAGGCATCTTAATACTTCATTGAAATCACTCTCATATGTGTTATCATTACAACACCATTCATTTGAGTTGGCAAGTTAAAGACTGCAACATGATTCATCCAACTTCATGATCATCACCTTTGTTCATATATATATATATTTAAACTTATTTCAGCTTTATATAATTACTATATCCCTCTCTTTCTGTAAACAAGTTCTAACAAAATTTTCATGGATCAGGAACACCTCCAATACCAGAACTCCATAGACATTACTGTTGTCGATTACAGTTCGGATGATTCCTTCTCTCTCACTGATTCAGAGTTTGATTTTGGTCTTGTAATCCCAATTATAAGCTCCCCAACTGATGATTCCATCATCCAAGATGATCATGACTCAGACTTCGAGTTCGGTAACGTTACACCGGGCTCACCTTCTAATGATCCGAATGATACTTCCCCGGCGGATACTTTGTTCTTCAATGGTGTGCTTCTACCACATTCCTTTCCATTTCAATCAGTTAATCATACAATAAGAAGCGATAATTCTCGAGTGACAAGCTCCACAATCAGCGTAATTAGTAACAAGGACTCATTAATGTCGTCGCGGAGCAATAGCAGCAATAGCAGAAGCAGCAGTGGCAGTGGAAGTAGTAGTACTGGGACAAGCTTGAGTGATCAAAACAGAAAGCTACCAGTTTTGAACAAATCTGCAGCTACAAAACCAGTAATATGTAACACAGATCAAGTGAAAAGATCGGCTCCCTTTCAACCATATGTGCCTTCTCAGCAATGGGATTTTACAACTGTGCCGATATTAACGCTTTCTGCCAAGTTTTTGCGGCGCAAGAAAACTGAGGTTGTGGAGCAAGTGGAGTCAAAATTGAAGAAACAAGTTACGAAGAAGAGTAAAGGTGTGAAGCCGCGCTTCAGCCGGAGAATTTTCAGATGGTTTGTGTTTGCCTGTAGGGAATGCCATGCACTTGAACCGTCCATGAAAGGCCATGGGTTGCAAGAAGATATTAAGTTACAGTAATCCAAAGCTCTATATATATATATATATATATGTTGATCTTTCAGAAAGAAAACAAAAAACCCATCATAAATTCTACAGGGATTTTCTGTAATCTAGTTCTCAGCTTTCAGTGGTAAATAAGGACCAATGGACCAAGACTTGAGTTATTGCTTGATTTTTCTTCTTTGCGAACAAAAAACACCACCATGGCTAAAAATGACCCAAATACTCCAAATGATGCCTTCCAAAGCTGCACTTGGACCTTTTTACCTTTCAAAAGGTTCAAGTGGGACAAATGCTCACTCCAACTGCGGCTGTATACTACGAGGCAAATAACTGATTTTTCCATTGGACTGTCTAGTCCGGTCCAGTTCTGAAAACGTTGGTTCATAGTCAAGTGGAGATGGATACTCCTTCCTCTGGGGAAAGTCATTGCTGCAACCATGAACCGTAAGAATTAAGAATTGCAATTTCTGATTCCTGCTCAACCAATTAGATATTAACATGTAGCAGAACGCAGTTGATCAATGACTTGTACATGTAAAAGCTGATAGCAATAGCTGTGCAAATTAAATGCTCAGAGTATGTATTTTACAGCAAAAATATGGCCATGAATAGATTAGAGTGAAGATTGCTAGTATGAATCAATTGTTCTTATAATTTCTCGAATAACCCGAAGAAGACAGTCGAGACTGGGGGGATTGAAAGATATCGAATGATGTTCCTGATCCTAAAGATCTTCGGGTTGCAGTAGGGGACTCCAATAACAGAGGCTCATATACTGGGCTCCTAATCTTTGGTTGGCTTATAGACAATGGAGTAACATCCTTTTCTATCGACCTTGGCTGTGGCTCCACATCTCCCAGAGTCAAGATTGGTCCGCCCAAACGCTCTGCCTGCTGAAGTATATTGATTGCACTCGATCTATATGTGTATCGGAAATACTTCAGAGCTAGTACTGGAATCATCCCAACTGCCACTATGAGCTGAAGTAAAATTACAGTTACCATCAGTGTATGTGAGTTCTACATCATTGAACTTCAACAGAATAACAAAAGAGAGTGAAAGGAGAGTGTGCATTGTGCTGTAAAGTTCAACTCACAAACATCGTCGTCCAATAAGATGGTTGTCTACACAGTCTGAACATGATCGTGTACATCCCTGATGAAGGCAGGGCACTAAGTATCCAGTTGATGATATAGAAGGCAGCCAAATTCCCCCATATTGCAAGATGTTGCAACAGTGTGAAGGAACTGTACAGAACATAAATTCAACAGTGAATAAATTTGGATAAAATAACAACACAGTAATTAATTGATGACTGAATACTTACTTGGTCTCTAATGTTACAACAAAAGCCTGCAACAATATACATCCAGATAGTGCAACCATTGACAGCTCCTCCATCTCACTTTTTTCATAGGCATAGACATGTATGCTGATTACGAATACAATGATTGCCTGCAAAATAATCCCCATAATCAGTGGCACAAATAATTTGAGGGGGAAAGCATTAATAACCTAACCACACTAGTAGATTAATTATGATTATCATTCAGAAAAAAGTAATAATAATAAATGAAATCAACAGCACAAGCTTATACTTAGAGCTGGCAATTTCTGACCCGACCCGCCAACCCGCCTGCATTTTAGCGGGTTGGGTTCAGGTTTCCAACCCGTGGGTCAGGGTTAAAGATTTATGACCCGTGAATAAACGGGTCGGTTTCGGGTTAGCCCGCCTGACCCGTCGGGTTATTACTATAGTCAAAAACTTATAAACCCTAGTTGTTAAGTTTGTATCTAACAATAGGGAGAGGGTCTCATTTGACGGCGTGAAGGTCATTTGAACCACGCCGGAAGCTCTCATGGTGGAGATCAACCCAGTAATTGCTGCTTCCGAGTACGCCCATGCTACCGCTCTCCTCCACCTCCACGCATCTTCTTCCTCTACCTCTTTCCCTACTACGAGTAACGCCGACTGAATGAAGACTGAGAACACGTAAAAGCATGATTTGGTAGCCCAGAAAGTTGATTTCTTCATCAATTTGAATTTCTTCAACTTGACCTAGCTCATGGAAACAGAACCCCCAAATTGGGATTGATCAGACGAGGCCATGGTTGTGGTGAATAATCAATTGTTCTTCCTCCAAAACGAGAGCCAATTTAAAATGAAAAAAGAAAAATTAAGTTTGAATTAGATATATTGAAAATGTCATGAAAGTAATCTCTGAGAAAATAACAAGTGACTAGACTGGCCGATGAAACGGAGATGGGAGGAAGCAGGGAGAAGAGAAGAAGGCACCAACGGGTTTGCCAAAAATAATCAGACGGGTCAGACAGGTAAGAGCGGGTTGGGTGCGGGCTGAGATTACTCAATCCGTTTATTAAACGGGCGGGTTCGGGTTTGGGGTTAAGCCCTCAATACACTGTATCAACCCGACCCGAACCTGCCCGAACCCGCCCGATTGCCAGCTCTACTTACACTGGTGCCGGAATATTGCCAGGTGTAGCAAGAACCAAAGCGCACCTTTTGGGGAGCTGATTTTCCAAATTATTAAGAAAATCCAATTCATTTAGGTAACTCATATGCTTTCTTTACCTTTAGTGAAGGACAATACTTAAGGTCAGTTTTGATTGAGAGAAAATGAGAAAAAAGAAATAGAAACGGAAAAAAGAAAGAAAAGAAGGGAAACTAAAATCTCTCCTGTTTATTTAAAATCAGAAAATGTAAAAGAAAACAAAATCTCATTAAATAAGCAATGAGACATAGTGGCAATGGTGGTAGGTAGGCAGGTAGAGGAAGGTGGTAGTACGCAATGTTGGTAGTAGGCAACAGTGATCATGGATTGGTAGTGAGGACGGTAGGTGTTAGTGGTATATGGTGGTGGGTAATGTCAGGTGGTGATTGTTAATAGTGGTGGTGAATGGTGATGAGTGGTAGTGGTGGTAGTTAGTGGTCGTGGTGCATGTTGTGGTTCACGGTGGTGGTAAATAATGGTGGCAGATGGTGGTGATGGTAGGCGGTGTTATGTTGTGGTCATAGTGGTGGCGGGTCATGGTGATGGGTGATTGTGATAGGTAGTTGTGGTGGTATGCTATGTTCATGGTGGTGGTAAATAGTGGCGGAAAGTGATGGTGGCGGCGTGATGGGTGGGTGGTGATGGTATGCGGTAACGATGGTGGTGGTATGTTGTGGTTCACAATAGTGGCAAATAGTGGTGGCAAAAGCGGTGATCAGTGGTGGTGGATACGATGGGTGGTGACAGGTGATGACGATAGGTGGTGGGTAATGAGGGTAGTGTATGTTGTGGTTCACGATGGTGGTAAATAGTGGTGATGGGTGGTGGTGGTAAAGTGGTGGTGGGCGATGCATGGTCACGGTTTGTCAATAGTAAGTAATAAGCAACGATGGTGTTAGACTGTTAGCAGTGGGCAAAAGAAGGTAGTTGTCCCTCTAAAATATTCTCTCTCAAAATCTTCTCAAATTTGAGAGGAAAACTTTGGCAGTTGAAAAAGAAAATTTTAGAACTATTTTCTCTTTTGTTTTCTTTTCTCTGTTATTTTCATTCTCAACCAAACAGAGGAAAATGATTTTCTTTTCTTTTCCATATATTTTCTCTCAATCCAAACGGACCCTTAAGGTATTTCTCTCTGTATTATGAGGTAAGAAATTTGTTCATTTTTTAAATTTCTCTATTTTTTTCATTCTCAACCAAACAAAGGAAAATGATTTTCTTTTCTTTTCCATACATTTTCTCTCAATTCAAATGGACCCTTAAGGTATCTTTCTCTGTATTATGAGGTAAGAAATTTGATCATTTTTGTCACTTATTTTCTTTTAACTTTTATTTTATGAAGGATAGCCTTTGAAATTTCCAATGAGCAGACCTTTCAAATGTGAAGAATATGACTAGTTATTGATAGGTTATATCTTGACTGCAATAGGACAACAAGAAAATAAGGCAGCACTAAAGGCTCTGTTTGTTTCGATGTAAAAAGTTTTCACATGGAAAGCATTTTACATTGTAAAATGCTTTTAGATTAGAATTTTCAGCTATTTGGTTGGAAGTTAGAAAATAGAGTGGAAAATTAGTAGTTTTTACTTTCTTATATTTGGAGTACATGAAAATAATCACAGAAAATGACTTGCAACTTGTTATCATCTGTTCAATCCGAATCTGTTAAAATACCCGATAGGTTCGAAGGGTTGGCAGGTCGGACCGGATTTTGTTGTCTCTTTGGTGATGCTATGGTGGTAATGTCGCTATTAGGGTTGGTACGTTGTAGTGATGGTACTGGCAATTAAGTGGTGTTATCGTTGCAAGAGGTGATGATTGTTTTGTCAGCACCAACAGTAGTGTTGCCACCATCAATGGTGGTGTTGTTACCACTGGAAATGATAGCAGTGGCAGTGATGATATGATAGTATTACCATTGTTATATATGAATATGATATACATGTTGTAAGTAATGGTACTGCATCACCAAAAGTGGTGGCGGTGGTGGTTCACCCACTAGAGTTAGTGGTAGTAGTGGTGGTGCACCACTGCTAGAAGTGATGGTGGCAACAATAACGTGGTTGTGATGAACATGTTATAAGTGATGGTGCAACCATTGAAGGTGGTGGTGGTGTATGTTACTAAAGGTGATGGAAATGGTTACACATGGTGATAGCTTTGATAAAACAAAATGAAAAGAAAGAACTTCAATGGTGCCGACTCCACTCAATCTTGATTTTCTGGAAAATGACATGCGGAATTTTGAAAGGTATGTTATTTTCCAGAAAATTGTCTCATTTTTGGAAAATTAAGTACACGTGGATATAGTTTTACATTGAAACAAAACACCTGGAAGAAACATTTTCAGCAGAAAATGTATTTCCCAAGTGTTTATTTCAATGTAAAACTATATCCACATGTAGTCTACTTTCCAAAAATGAGGCAATTTTCTAGAAAATGACATTCCTTTCAAAACCCCGTATGTCATTTTCCGAAAAATCAAGATTGAGTGGAGTCAACACTACTAAAGTGCTTTCTTTTCATTTTGTTTTATCAAAGTCATCACCAACACGTGTAACCACCTCTACCACCTTTAGTGACATTGCCACCAGCTTTGGTGGTTGCCCACTGCCGCCACTGCCACCACCACCACCACCATCACCTTTGATGGTGGCACACCGTCACTTACAACATGTTCATCACCACCACATTATCGTTGTCAATATCATTTCTAGCAGCGGTACACCAACACGTGTAACGACTTCCACCACCTTTAGTGACATCGCCACCACCTTTGGTGGTTGCACCACCGCTGCCACAACCACCACCACAACCACCTTTGATGGTGGCACACTGTCACTTACAACATGTTCATCACAACCACATTATCATTGGCACCATTACTTCTAGCAGTGGTGCACCAACACGTGTAACCACCTCCACCACCTTTAGTTACATCACCACAACCTTTGATGGTTGTGCCATTGCCGCCACCACCACATTTGATGGTGGCACACCGTCTTCATCACCACCATGTTATCGTTGCCACCACCACTTCTAGCAGCAGTGCACCACAACTACTATAACCAACTTTGGTGGTTGAACCACCACCACTTTTGGTGCATGTATACCATTACTTACAACATGAATATCACGTATAACAATGGTACTTGTACCATATCATCACTGCCACTGCTATCATTTCTAGTGGTAACGTCACCACTATCTCCACAATTGGTGACGGCACCACTACTTTTGGTACTGATAAAACAACCATCACCTCCAACAATGATAGTACCACCAAATTGTTGTTACCACCAGCACCACCACTTTTGGTGGCAACGGTGACACCGCCACTACAATGTACCATCCAAAACGACAATATTACCACCAGAGCACCATCAAAGAGGTGACAAAATCCGACTCAAACCGCCAACCTATTCGAACCTATTGGGTATTTTAGCAGGTTCATATTGACAAAAACAGATGATAGCAAGTTTGCAAGCTATTTTCTGCGATTATTTTCATGTACTCCAAACATAAGAAAGTGAAAACTACTAGTTTTCCACTCTATTTTCTAACTTCTAACCAAACAGCAGAAAATTCTAATTTTCCATGTGAAAACGTTTTACATGGAAACAACCTTTACAATTACTCGAGCTTTAGAATGCGTATATGTAACACCCTCAAAACATTTGAAATTAGGTGGTATGATCTTAAACTGCAGTAAAGGAATATTAACAGGGTATTTTTGTTGATAGGTAACATTAAAAGCGCCATTAATTCATCCCACTTTCCCAACTGCTCATAATAATATATATCAACTACTTGGTCATGTTGGTACATTAGTCCAAAAACATAGTCAGGGAAGCTGCAGTGACAACTTCAGAAGCAACTTTGTCCTTTGATCAGCTAAAACTAATCCTATGATAGTCCATTCAGGATGAATTTGTCAGATTTGCAAGAGTTAGCTGTTTAGTATATGTCCAAAATTTCAAATCATGAACAAGTACAGATTTAAGTAGGGCTTTTATTGCTGGATTTCTAGGACATTTGATGAACCAGTCTCTAATTAAGGTACTAAAGTTTGACCAATTAATCTAAGATTTCAAGAGGTGGATCTCAAGTGAGATTAGACTCTGTGGTTAGAATTTGGTTCAAACTGGCGAGATGCAGGTTGGTCCTAAAAGGTGGCCATGTATTTCAGAAAGTGGTTTCTACTTCATTCTAGTCAATTTGAGTCATTATCAAATTTAGGAATTTATAAGCACATTTTGAATTGGAATTAGATATAATTTTAAAGAATCAAGTTAAACAGAAACGTAGGGTTTTCAAAGTATGTAATAGATCAGTTATATTCTATTCAACTCCATTTAAGCAATCTTGTACTGCACAACTTGGCCATTAGACCTTTAACAAATTTCCATCAGTTTTTTTCTTGTTTGCTGTTGTTTCAACTTGATGATTTAATCTTATGCTCCTTCATCATCCATGATTGAAACTCTGAAAATAGTTATGGAGAGAGGAGAATATGACATCATGTGGTCAAATCTCAACTTGCGATAAGATATACCCAAAACCCACAGGGCAATCAAAATTGAATATCATGATCTAGAATCTAGAGCTATAAGAATTATATTAGTATACTATCTTGTGCTTGCATTGGAGATAAAAGGTAATGAACACAATCTTTTAGTTAAATAAACAATCCTTACAGATGGACACATGGAGAGAGAGTTCCGTAATAGTAGATATAGGGCAACAAGCAGGGGTGGATCTACATAGGGGCGAGAGGGGGCAATTGCCCCCCCTCCCTCAATTTAAAAATAATTAATTAATTAATGGTATTACTTTTATAAAAGATTACAATTTGCCCCCTCTCAATATTTTTGTTTGCCCCTCCTAAAATTTTTTTCTTGCCCCTTCTTAATTGTGTTTTACATTTTTGAATCCTTATATATACACACACACACACACACATACATATAAATAAATTTATTGTAGAGAGTTTGCCCTTTTGGAGCAATTCGACTCTCTCCCAAACCCAGTCACGATTCCGACCTGATTTTTTTTTTTGATGAATAATGAAAAGATTTTATTAAAAGAGAGAGGAATGATAGTACACGGTTTCCCCAAAATGGGAAAAAACAAGCAAAAACCTACAATACATCACAACTTGAACACAAAGCCGAAAATATGG
>JAUPMG010000005.1:6811915-6834085 GCA_031762675.1 Pachysandra terminalis
GTATAGAATCTATAAAACCCCCCCCCCCCCCCCAAATCTAGCTTTCTTATCCTAAAACATTCTGCTGTTTCTTTCCTTCCAAATCCCCCAAAGAGTAGCAAAAAACACCAGTTCATATATGATCTGACTCTTCTTACCAAGTGTTGGAAATTTCCATTGAAAGAACAGCGAAAGAACAGAACATGGCCTCACCCAATCAATCCCTACTGATCTGAGGAAGTGCTCCCATATTTGGCTTGCCCAACAACAACCCACAAACAACTGATCCACAGATTCTCCGGAACCAAGACACATTGGGCACACCTGAGGGGACAAGCACATATAAGGTCTCCTTCTTTGCAACAGATCCGCATTCCGCAGTGTTTATCCGATATAAGAGAGTTAACCACGTAAAGGCCCTAACTTTGAGAGGAGCCTTGGCTTTCCAAAGTGAGGAGGTAGAGAAAGTGGGAGGATTTGACATCTGATTTGGACGAAGAACAGAACAAAAGGATTTGATAGAGAATGACCACTTGGATCCGGACACCAAATTCTCGAGTCCTGGGAATTCGCATCAATAGCATTTTTTAGAAGTTCAAACAAAGAAACCAATTCATTAATATCAATCAGCCTAGGATCTCGAAAGAGAGGAAGATTCCAAGAAAGACCCAAACCTGACCAGCTAAGCACGTCGGAAACTAGAGACTCTTTACAAGTGGAGAGGCGAAAGATTCTTGGGAATTTAAACGCTAGAATGGAATCCCCCCACCAGAGATCCAACCAAAAACGAATAGACGACCCTGACCCAACCGAAAATCTCATACATTTTTGGAAAATATGAAATATATCAGAAATAGCTTTCCAAGGACTAGCAGATCGAATAGCAGCTTCATGATTGATATCCCACCCATTTTCATGAGTTCCATATTTGCTGACAATAACGATTCCAATCTGATTTCTCTCCGTCGATCTCTGTTTCGCGAATCCATACGGTCATGGCCTCAGAGATTGGATTCTTTCTTTTTGCATCTCCATTTCCCTCTTCATTCTTTCTTACCTTATCACGATAACGAATCCTCAGATACTTCTAGTCTTTTGAGATTTGGTTAACTCGAAGCCCAGATTTCATTCTTGAGTCTAAAGCTAATTGCAATGGCGTTTTGATGCTCCAATATTATATTAGGTGAGGAAAAGCAAAGTCTCAATATCACTTCATTTTCTGATAAAATAATGCATTCAATTTTTCTCGCTTTTAAATGCTTTATTGCTAAGGGATCGATCCATTCGTCCCAATTGTTCTTGTCTATTGTAGTGTGGAAATCCACTCGTGCTTCAATCGTGTTTTCTCTCCTGAATCAGAAAGAATAATGTTATCTTTTCATGAGTGGTAGATCAGGCCAAATCTCTTTTTCTTTTGACATTGAAGATCTTAAGATGTGATACATGGTTAATGCTGTTGAATGGAGTTCCTTTGTAACGTAATCATGAACTCCATTCAAAAAATCTCTTACTGATATATTTTTTCCCTAAAACATTTTTGTGTGACTTTGGATTGATTAGGGATTGTACAAGTTATACAAAGAGTCATGTTTGGTAACAGTGGATAGAGATGGTCTGTTGAAATTGAGTTCCCATTTGTCATGTTTTTCATGTAAGCTTGCTTTGATTTATCTTTGGATGTATAGGCTTTAGTATTTTGATTTTTTTTCTTCTAATTTATGGACTTGAGAACTACACAACCAATCAAATCTTGCCCCCCACCCCCCTCCTACAATAAAATCCTGGCTCTGCCCATGGCAGCAAGGGAACCCTACTTGACATAAGTTCTGTCAAATAATAGGGGCAGCTGGTTTCCCTATTTTGGAAATTGAGTGCACCTTTAAACCCCAACAAAAATACTGACTAGATATGGCATATGAGTTGCAGTTGTTCCAATGAAAACCAATACCTTTTGGGTCCAACAATCTAAAATAAACAACTTTTATCAAGCTGGAGACACTGAGACCTGCCCCATTCACAGTGACAATTATGATTTTTTGAACTCAATGCTACAAAAAAAAGTAGCAAATAAAAAGCCATTGCACAAGTTTTAGTCCGAAAAGACGGAATTTTCTTACCATTAGACATTGAGCTCTTGAGGGGAAAAATAATAAAGTAATCTAAAAAATGTGTCTATAAATACTGTTACATTTGGGAGAATTATGTAAAACAGTCGAATCCCAATCCCATGAGCTGCAAATTGCCCATGTGAGATTACTACATAATTTCAAATGTTCACAAAAATTTTAAAAGACCAAACACTAATGTGCAAGCAGTGTTTTAAATTTCGATGAAGTTTGTCGAAATTTCATTATGTTGCCCATGGTGATAATATCTCCAGGGGGATTTTCCCAAAATTAGCAATATATCACCAACTTTATCGATATATCGCCAATATATTGAATTTTTTCTATATTAAAACCGGTCAACACAAAAGATATGGGGAGAATTTCAATCAAAATATCCCTCGTTTTGACCGAAGCCTCCTTTTCTCAGCAAGGTGACCAAAAATCAAGGTTTTTTTTTTCAAGATTTGAGTTACAAGATCAAATCTAAAGACTCCATTACTAAGATCTGACAAGAATCACACGAAATATTGAAGATTGAAGCATCAATGGGGATTTGTGAGGTATATCTAACATCCACAGATATTTTGGTTGTAAGTTATATTTTTTGCATAACTCTAGTTCCATTAGGTTGAAACTTGAAAATGCATATTGATGCATCTATTCAAACCAAGTAGACACTCTATGTGGATGTGATACTTATTCTTGTCATACATTTGATCATGTATTTGGATGTTGTATTTTAAGTTGTTTCAATGTTGATTTTGACATTTAGATGTATTTTGACCCTTATGTGGATGGTAGCTCACATTTCATATTTACAATCTGACAGCTAGTATGTTACTTAGATCCCTAAATGTTTGTCCATTACAATGCGTAGTTGTTTATTTTTATATTTTGAGTTATTTGTTTGTGTTTATGTATTTTAGTGATCCCTAAAGTTTCATTAAAAAATCTAATTTTATCCTTTTTTTTCTCCCATTTCTCTCCATCTGGCAAAATATTCCACCAAAACAAAAATATCTCCCGATATTTTGGTGAAATTTCCCCGCGGTCCTAGTGGTGAAATTTCTAGTGAAAGTGACATTAAAAACACTGTGTGCAAGTAAGAAAAATGGAAATCTAACAACCATGGAATCCCCGAGTGCAACAAAGATGGTATGCTACTTTTGACAAGACATCACAATACACAGAGTATTCTATTATAATATCAGTATAAGGACTAAAGCTAGTAATTCAAAAGGGAAGCACGCCCAACCATGTCGAACTCATACTAGGTGTGTTACTATGACATATTGATATGAAGATAAAACACAATAGCACTTGGAAGTAGAAATCCACACCAAAAAGACTGGATAGGTGTCAAGCAGATATAGTGGTAGACAAACAATACATACACAATCTGAGAGCTATGTGACTATTCGATTTCTATAAGCTTCTGAAACGAAGGCCCTACTAATTTGATTTATATAAGATTCTGAAAAGACATCACTATTAATATTTTAGCGACAACAATAGGTAATCCAGAGACATCAACTAATAGCATGTGTAATAACAATCGTAAGAGGAAAAAAGATATATCAAACTCACGTGGAATAAAGACCTCCCGAACCATCCAGCAAATGTGCTTGGATTCAGAAGCCTGGTATCAAGAAATACAATATTTCCCATGAAATGGAATAACATAAAGTCAACCTACACTAATCTAAAATAACGGTAGAGAACAAGGTGTGGGAAAAAAATCCAACCTCCCTGCTTGGCAATAAAATAAAATCTGTGGGTTTTGCATCACAGTTCTTTCACTAAGATCTTTGTCTAGGGCACTGACTAAAACAGGAATACTAGTGTAGAAAACATTATAAGCCATCAGGCTGACAGAGTTGAAAAGGCTTGTCCCGGAAACACCTGAAATGAAAGAGAAACTGTATATGCTTTTAGTACAAGAACCATTAGGAAGCAAGTGCAGATGCTTTTGGAACAACTTTCAGAAAAATCAGGGTAATTCAACATGTTTATTGAAGAGAAATACTAAAAAGAGGTTAATGCATAAAAATAGCAATGCTGATCAAGAGAACTTACAAGATCTGAATAAAACATATCAATAGAGACTTGTAAAAAGAATATTGTGACAAAAATGCTGTACGGTTGTATGAGTACCGTCCATGGACAAGTATTAGCCTTTTAAGAAACCTGAATTCTGCACAACAATAAAATATAGTTGTACACATTAAGCACTGAATCATCTACTCAACAAAGCAATTTAGATAAAATAAAAATATGTTAAAACATGACAAAGTCTCAGTTTGTTGTAAAGTTAATGTATGACAATATCCTAACAGTGGACCAGTAAACTATTTAAAAAGGAGCAGGGAGAAACTCATTACACATTCTTTTTCAGAAGAGGAAATTCAACGATTTCAATTAACCAACCTCCAAAAAACTGAGTGTTTACATGCAACCACTGTAAATGCTCAGGTGATTCAGTGGTTATGGTTTAATACAATAAGCTTTTACTAGAGGATAAAGAATAAACAAAAGCAAAAAAAAGTCAGATAAAGGATGCTGCAAAAGGTGATTCTCCTATTTCTATTAGTCAACACTTTCTAAATAAATCTATCCAGATGTCGTCACAATTGACAACTATGATCTAGGAAGAATAAATAAAAGCTACAAAGAACTGGTTTCTTCCAATAAAGTGGTTATAGTTTAATATAACAAGCCTTTCCCTCCCTCCCTTCCTCTCACATACTGGTTTCTTCCGATTCAGTGGTATGTTCTAGGATTGAATCAATAAGAAGTAGAAATTACCATTTTCTTTCAATTCAGTGCCCTCCCTCCCTACCTAACCTAGTCTTGATGAATTTGCCATGGGGCAGCTCACCTATACTTTTGCTATGATATATTTATTAACTATTTCATTAACTCCAATTGAAACTGGGTTGCGACTCTGAGAATGCATCAACCCAACTATTGTGTATCTTTAACCCATAGATTCATGACTGAATCTCATCATGGTTAAACACCTAAGAAAAAGAAACCTCAATCAATCTGGATACATTTCCTTATATAGTCATTTGAAAAGCTTATGCTTATCCTAAAACCCTCTTTGATATATTTTACATACTTTACATATTGATGTTAGTATTTTTTAATTGATTAAATTAGTATGTATAGTATCCATATTCTTACATTTTTTTCAGTGAAAAACAAGGAAATATGTCATAAGCCAAGTTACAACACGTGATATGAAAGATAAATGAACACAAACATATACACTAACAAAATAGGGCCTATGATAATTAATGCAACAATTTCTAGAATAACTTACTCCCAATGCTATAATCAGCTGCCCTCGCTGCTTGCAATCCTTCTCTCCCACTAATGCCGACCCCAATATCAGCTTGTTGTATCATCCTCACATCATTTCCACCATCCCCAATAGCTAAAGTTCTATAGTCACATGATTTCAAGAGCTCCACTAGCTGATCAACCAAAAATATATATATATATATATATACAAATACAGTCATTACACTTTAATCTTTATATCAATATCAAGATCATGGCGCAACTGAGATAGTAGAAATCATTTGAAAATCCATACTATAAGAAGATGATAGCTTTTATAGTTTTTATTGATGATAGAATTTGAAGAACATCAACATCAAGCTAAGATCTCGAGGAAGAAATCATATAACATCAACCAGTAAGAACCAGTGTAATAGAAATCAGGTAACGCACATATAAAAAGCATAAAAGAATCAATAATAAAGATGTTTGACTCAATGAAATCGGGAAGACCTTTAAATATCTCTAGTTTCTATATCTCTATTGATAATCAGTTGGTGTCACATCAGTTGTCATTTTCTCAGCATACTGAAGAAGAATTGGACATTCTTTGGATATACAGGATTTCTTGGTCAGTAAAATATTGGAAGTACTGAAACAGAGGGTGATTTGTGGTAATTTTCAGCCCTCACTATTCCATTGTGCATAGGGTGGGGGAATAAAAGTATATTAGCATAGAAGATATCTCCTATTCCATCCATATATTGATGAACTCAAAATTAGGCTATCTAATTGAGATTTTTTGCGTTGAGGACTTCAATGGTATATAGTAAAGGGCTGGAGATAGGTGGCCTACGATTACCATTCCCCTCCCTCTCTGTATGATCTAGAAATCTACTGGATGAGGTGCCCTAATACTACCATTCTGCTCCCTCTTTGTATGATCCATCTGAGGTAGACTGCCCAGGACAAAGAAGCCACCAAGCTGAACTCTTAGTATTAGAGGTACTTCTATGATTGCAATGGGATGCACTCTTGAGTCATGTTGAGGATCGAACTTCAACTAGCAACTGCTATGTCACTAGACTCACTACTTCAGCCCAACTGTAAAATTTTATGTCGTAATAACTTGACGCAAAATCAAATTAAACACAAATTTAACCACATTTTGGCATTTCCCATTTTTTCTTTAACTGTTTTTGGGTATCAAAAGTGATCCGGAGTTTAAGTTAAGCTTATCATGCTTTTGATGTATGAACTGCCAAGTATGATCATGGCATGCATGTATCCTACAAAATAATAGTAGCTCATATTATACTACGAAAGAGATCAGCACGAACTCAAAACAATACTCTCCTAACAAACAGGGAATCCAATTACATGTAGATATTTTTGATCCTCTACAAGTTAAAATAGAAAAAGAAAAGAGAATACAAACTAAAAAGATGACAAGAAGCACCTGTGCTTTTTGTGATGGTGTAACACGACAACAGATAGCTGTCCTTGATAATATTGCTAATTCAGTAAATGCTTTCCGGTAATGATTAAGTGCAATTTCAAGTGCCCAACCATCAACAACAAATGCCACATCCTGTGTGGAAAAAAAAAACAATGGGAAAATAGGTCATGGAGAAATGAAATATAAGAGGGAAAAAAAAATTAAAAGATTAGTGAAATACAACAATAAGTGCCAATAAGCAATAATAATATCTCCATTTCAATCATAACAAAAGTACCAAGTCTAAACAAGCATAATATCCTAATGACTACAGCATGCAATTCCCGAAACAGAAATATATAATATAGCAATCAATTTACCATTTATACTTAGAAGTCTGATAGAGCATGTCAATCATCATTATTGTGCAAGCCTTACTCAAACTATTAGAGTTGCTCAATAAACTTTGTTTTGCCATTCATTTTCAAGAGGGCCGTATTCTACATCAAAGTATAAGCCTTTAAAAGTTCAAATCCTTTAGTACTTCCTTTGTCCACAACTTCACACCCTTGTTGGCCTTAAACTTCAGAGCCTTCGATAGAATATATCACATGATAGCTTGCATTGATACAATGCTTTCATATTGCATTGTTCTGTTGCTGTGGTCTTGGGATGGTTTTCTATCATGAAGATGCTGCCTTTTCTCAATTTTCTTTTCTGGATACTATATGAGAATACTGTGGTTTACTGGATCATACATAATGTATGTCTTTGATTATGATTAAAGGACATGAGTTATGCAGCAAAAAGGATACTTATCACAACATATATTAAGACATCATTGACAATGTGAGAAACTATAAGACTACAATAACTCTACAATATAGGATTTATGAACTACATTTACTTCCTACAGATGAAATAAAAATTTCCCACAAGAAAATTTAACCGAAACGTGTTGTTGGACTCCCTCCCTCACTCTGTCAGACATTAAAAAAACTACAGTAACTATTACAAGCTTACAACATAGATTTTAACATTCAAATTTACTTTCTAAAGATAAAATGAGCAGTTCTCAAAAAAAGTTTAACCAAGAAATGTTGGTACTCCTTCCTCCCTCGGTATCATTAAACTTATTAGTTATACTGTTATTAGTTTTAGAATTCTACCTTAGGTTCTGAAGTAGTTATCCTCATCGTCAGCAAGACTCTCTCCAAGCTTCTAGAAACCTCATCTTCAGTTCTCCCATTAATCATAAGAAGTTGACCTTTCGGTTCTGACAACAACAGAAAATAAATTTCGTAACAATTAATGATGCATAATTATTTAAGAACATATGAACCAAATGATTCCAAAATAACATGCAGATCTGGCATACACTAGCGACAGCAGCTTTGAAGGGCCTCTCTTATGTACTACATTTACAATCAGGACTACATTTATCAAATATCCACCAGCAGAAAATATTCTGTAATTAACTTGACAGTCCATTTCAACTTGAGTGAAAAAAGAAGAATATGTGATCTGCCATGTTTGAAATAAATAGAGATCTAGAAATAGTCCAAAAAATATTTTAATCTAAACCATAACAATCAGCCTCATCCGATTTCCCTTTTTTTTCCCCTTATTTTTGAAGAAGATAAGTCCAATATTAACAGTAAATAATGACAGCAGGTTAAGCGGATCAGTTGCAAACACATTTTATAGTAAGCATGTGCAAGAATGCACCTATAAGATCTGAATTAGATTTTATCCAGTTTTCTTGAGACTATCACCAAATGAAAAATCAAAAAGAAAAAAGAAAATTTGGCCAGATGGAAATCAAGATGAAATCTGTGTTGCAGGACATTAAGAGATTGATTATAAGAGGAATTGTGCCCTTTGTCATTCTTCAACATCCCTAAGAAAACTGTTCTCAAGATGTAGTAGTAATAGCCTCCAAGCAGGATAACATATGCTAGGAGAATGAAGTCTAGAGTTTTATGGTTGAAACGTGTAGAAAAAAAGAATAATAAATTCTCCCATACGATAAGAGATGCTAAATACAAATTAATTTCATAGTGAAATTGGAAGTAGATGGGGTGTTGTAGAAGGAAGGTCATATTCAACTACCATAAGAGAGCCGTTATGAGCACTTGTATAAGGAAACCATGGCATTTTGACTGATTTTAGATAGCATCTCCTACAAAAGAGGAGTGGTTTCGAGAAAGATGAAATCAAACATGATTCATGGGAATTGCCAGGGAATAAAGCATCAGATATAGATGGTTTCACTATGGTTTGCCACAAGAAGTTCTGGAATGTTCAAAAAATACGTTACGAGAGCAATGGAGTGTTAAGTGGACTCTACATTGGAGAAATATGCTAATGTAACATCTACTATTATTCCTAAAAGGGGAGGAGCAATAAATATTAAAGATTTTTGTCCCGTTAACCCTGTCAAAAGTTTACAAGATGTTTTTGAAGGTGTTGGCAATAGATGGAAGGCCTTCTAGTCGATTATCTACCTACCAAAGTGTGTTTATTGAGGGGAATGGATATCTTGGATGGAATCCTAACAATAAATGAACTGATTCAAGGTTGGGAAGAACTGGAGTCTGATATAAGCAGAGAACAATATATTGTATTATTTCAGTAGACCCTAATGATATGGTACCATATGCTCAGTTTCAAATCCACTAATTTTATAGTGTATCACTACTCTTTACTTATTTATATTGCATTAATCCATCAGCAAGGGATTGGAATATTGTATTATTTCAGTTGACCCTACTGATACCGTACCATATGCTCAGTTTCGAATCCCCTAATTTTATAGTGTATCGCTACTCTTTATTTTTGTATTGCATTAATCCATCAGCAAGGGATTGATCGAATTTTTGCATCATTCAACTAATTTTTATTTTTTTTATGAATAATAAGTTTAAAACATATGAATTTTTGACTATTTCTATTACTTAAGATCAAATTATAATTCATTAATGTTTTTTTATTTGCTTTGTGATTATGTCAAACTTATTTTTGTGTTAGTTTTATAGATATGGTGCCTAAAACGAAAGTCAGAGAAAGTTTGATATAGAGTGGGAAGTGGGAACATGGAGAGTCATAGTTCAAAATATCGTATCGAGGTAGAGCTTCAGTCTTTCAAAAACGAATACGTATCAATACGTTTGGAAATGCTGTAAAAATCATTAAAACATTGGAATCTCTAAGAAATTTAAATAAAATACACATTTTTTATGTAAAGATAAGCTCAAAAATTGATGATTTAAGATGAATTTCATAACGTAGGCCCATTCACATGGTATATATTAATGTGGAAACAAATCAATACCGGGGCAGATGCATGGGAAATTTAACAAAAGCTTAATTAAATGCAAAAGGAAAGACAATATATGAATATAACACATAAAATACTAAAACAATTCATATCCCATTGGAGACATCAATTACCTCTAAGGAACAAGATATGGTCAATTTCCAGACATATAATCATACTTTTAAACATCAAGAAGATACTTAATGTTGTTTGTTTTAGGTGCTATATCCATAACAAAAGCAACAAAAGAAAAAGAAAAAGAAAAAAAAAAAGTAATCAGTCAAAGTACATAAAAAGAATCTATAATAAGGAAATTTGGCTAATGGATTTTTTTTTTCAAAAGCTAGACGGAAATTACTCATTAATTGGCTTCATTTTGAAAGAATTTTGTGAGTTCAACATCACTTATATTTAAAGGAATATCTCAAGCATAAAATATCAATAGAAACTATCAAGATTTCTCACCCTTGTAAGGCTCACCATAGGGGATGGACCAACTTTCTATGATTTCCCAAAGTACACGATATGATAAATACCGATACGACTTGGCCAATACCAAGTTGTATTGGCCGAGTCGGGCCAATAATCTTAAAAGGCCAGGTAAGAAACTGAGTGCTCAATTATAAGCAAGTCCGAGTAGTAACGGTGACTCAGCCAAGTCACTGTTACGACTCGGACGATACTCCACGACATTAAAAGACTTGGCCAAGTCTTGCCGAGTCATAACAGGATTAGGTCAATTCTTATGCCCCTTTAACTTTTATGGTTCAGATAACCGACTCATGGGTCATGGCGGTCATCTGAGAAACTAATACGACTCGGACAAGTCATATCAGCTTTGGACAAGTCCTCAAACCTTGATGTCAATTCATGTATCTAATGGATTGGCATGCATTTTGTTACAAATTTATGGATTTGAGAGATTGAAACATGGAAAGTGGCCAAGCCTAATTTTTGGGTTTTTTCACTTAAATATGTGATGTTTGATCCTTTAATAATTATGTGTATATTAAAAGGCCAATCTACATTTTGGCTGGAAAACATTCATTTTTTAATATCAAAATTACTTGGTTTAATTATTTTATAAAATCAGACCTTGAGCAGTTTCAAACATTTGAAATATAATAATTATATTATAAAACTGTGCCCAATTTGATCAACTCTTATCAAAAACAAATACTGGCATGTTATATATTAAAAAGCAAAAGCACAAGCTATATGTGAAATGAAAAATAATTTAAATTTTTTACCAATGAAAAGATTTCAAAAACACAGATTTATATAACCAGTCAAATAATTATTCGCAAATAGTATGTGTTTTAGAGTCACTGTAGAATTAAAATTTAATATTAAAAAACTATTCCTGAAGAAATAAAAAAAAATATCTTAAAATCTATGCTTTTAGTGTAAAGTTATTCACATAGTCAGTGAATATTATTTAATGATTTTAAAACCTTCAATATATATTTCTTGGAATGTTAGAATGACTAAATACGCCAGACAATGTATTACTTCCCTATACATATATTACTTGGTTAATGTCATTGTGTTTTGAAATATTTTGAACTATTTATGCGCAAATATGTCCAAATAAGCTTCTTACACAGTTTAATTCAAAATTTCCCCTTGTCAATATTTCCATCATTTCCCCAATTTTTTGTGTGACATCGTACTTCCCTCAATATATCGAGTGCTATATTTATAATCTTGCTTATATAGGTTCTGAATCAAAGTCTCAATGTAGTTAAAAACTTTAAGAATTCAGTCAAATTTCCATAACTATAGAATTAACTTGACATGATTGTAAAATTTTAGATAGAAGATACAAAAATTTGATGGAAGTCATGGAATTGATTCAGATAAATTTTGGAAGTCTACTGCAGGTCTTTCACACTTAGCTTTTCTCGATGTTCAAGAAGCTTTTTCTACTTCCAACTTATCTTGGTTAAAATAATCACTCCCTTTGAATCTCTCAAGCGACAAACTCCAGCTTATCTTTAGCTCAAAATTCAAAGGAATGAAACTTCTCCCATATTGACAAAACTTTCCAAATATTTAATTCTATTGATTCTTTTGATCAACCAACTCCAGCTTATCTTTTGATTTCTAAAATGCTTCACTACTGGTGCTGTCAACAATCCATGGCCTGGCATATATCATTCATATAGTAAGGGAGTTCTTACATTACCCGCTTTGTCATTCATATATTTGGCTCCAGTGTATTTCCAACGGTGCATGTTCAATAGAAAGAATTGAATAAATATTAGAAATCTACCTGGAGAAATGAAATTGCATGAAAGTGCAATCTGTATAGCAGTATTCTGCTTATCTCCAGTTAGCATCCAAAAGTTAATTCCAGCCTTTCTAAGTGTCTCTATTGTTTCTGGAACCCCATCCTAGAAAATTCGAGAAAATAACAAGTTTCAGTAACAAATGATATCAGTGAGTAATGTGGATTTTTGACAGAAACATCCGAAAAATCAGGTTACATCTAAAATGAAAGTGGAATAGAATTTATTGGTCAGAATGAAAATGTATACCTGTAGGCGGTCCTCTATTGCAGTAACTCCAAGGATTTCCAGGTCATGCTCCAACTTTTGGCAGACCTCAGCAAGTCTCCACTGTAAAATCATGAGTTGAAAGTAATAAGATTGTTTTCTAAGACGTTTATTTTATTTTATTTTTTATTTTTTTTTTTGGTTTCACAAAACAGAAAAAGAAAAAAGAGATGCAAGATGGTGTACCCTTTACCTCCCTATCAACCAAAGTGCTATTAGCCTCTCTGAACAACAAAGACCACTCTTGATACTCATCTTCCTTCAGCTCACGCCAAGCCAAACATAATGTGCGCAGACCTAATTGAGCATATTGCTCCACAGCTTCAACAAATATCCTTGTTTGTTGCCCTGCAGTAAATTTTGGCATTAGCTTATGTTCAAGCAGTAAGATGTAAAGAATGTCTTCAAACTTCTAAAAGGAAAACTTTTCAAGATGAGGCACAAAAACAGTTCAATGCATATGTAGTGCTGAGGCAAAAGCCATGAACCGAATAAGGAAAGAAATGAATAAAAAAAATAAGAAAAAAGTTGAAAGAGAGAGTGAGGGTAGCGTATCCTCAGTTACTTTTACCATACAAGCCACAGCCTCTCTTCATATAGCATAAATAATGCAACAAATAACACCTTTCCAAATAGTTAAAGAAAAGTACTTTATGACAAAAATTAGTAAGCATCCTAAGGAGACAGATAATAGTTAAAAGTATGGGTGTCTGGTGAAAAGCTCCAGACATAGAAATCTGGTGAGACACGGATCTCACACGGTGAAGCTCATTTGGAGAACCTCACTTCTTTACATGTAACTTTCAGTCAATCCCACTTCACGTACTACGTTTCAGCTCCAAAAGAATCTGACACAGAGAAAAAAGGGCTCTCCTAAAGCTAACGTATATCATGTGCAGAAAAAAAGAATCAAAAGAAATGGACGGATACTATTACATCTGACAATTTATTACATATGCACTAATGAGGCTTTATATGGGTTGAAGTATTATCCATGTATCCTATCCAGATGGTCCATTGTCAGGTGGATAGTCTAGACTGGCGACATCATTGCTCCACATGGCAGGAAAAAATAATGTCTCAATAGGCAGCTAAGCCTCGTGAAGAAGATCAGAATAGCTTTTGCCTACACATAAGTGTGTTTAAAGGGGGAAAAATAGTAGAAATTTGTGTAAGCATAAAGCGCAGAGTGTGGAACTTGAAGTTGTGAGATTACTCTGACATATGTTATGATGTTTTCATGCAATTGCCATTGCCAAGAGATACATAAGCATCAAGAAAAAGTGTTACCAGAACATGCAAAAGGAAGAATTGCTTCATCTGCTCCTTTTGACCAAAGGATAATATTTCCATTCTGGCAATCTTTTACCACAATTGACATCCTTTTCCTATCAGAAGTGAACTCCAAAATATCCAGTATTTCATATTGAAGGACTGACGCATTGAAATTGATTTCTGCAAAATATCAACTCGTCATCTCTGCTCTTGCAGGCCTACTACATGCAGGAATCACTGAAACAGCAAAAAGAAGAAAAAGATGGGACTTCGGAACTCATACCGAGAATGCTGGAATTTTTATCAATGAGAACCATATGCAAGGAAGCGGCAGCATTAACAAGAGCATCCTCATCATGGGATTGTGCCTTGTAAGAGATTGCTCCACTCTTGCTACAGAAAATAAAATAATGAAATAAAAACCAAATTTTTATGGCTGCAGTTATTCCAAGGATATGTGCACTAACAATAGAAAAATGAACTTATAGGTGGCTATCATCTCACGTTCCTAGCTTATCAACTGAAACAAAAGATTCATAAGAAGAAATTAGCCTCAAGATTTGAGATCACCTTTTAATAGGTATAACTGTATTGCATATTGCCATAACAGTGAGGAAACGTATAACATCAGGAGCATTACTGGAAATAGCATTGAGCAGTTGAACATCTACAGATTAAAGAAGAAACTATAATCAGATGAAAGAATTGATCATATACTTTCTGTGAAATCAAAGAAGATCCGCGTGGTATTGCAAGAAGTAAAGCCACAAAGGGACATCAAATATGTAGACATTTAATCAACTGATGAGAACAAGTTCATCAACTAACAGGAGTCACTAAATATTCCTTACTTGTTACCTATCAACAAAACTCAGACGTTACTGGTCAAAATACCCAACATCCAAAATAAAAGATGCCTCGTGTCCTTATGTACACTTAATTTGATATATCTTAAAGCCTTATGCTGCTTAGAAAAATTTCTATTTTGAAGGAGATATATGGAGTGTCATAGCAGTGATTCCGAGAATGATAATAAAAGATACAACTACCACCTTCTTGAGCTTCAGGGATGGCTATACGAGCATGGAGCCAACCTCCACATGTGATGTTGGCAGAGGTGCCAACCATTAGAATCAACCTGGTTGAGGTCGAGGTCTACTTACTAGTCCTCAACAACGAGTTCATCATCCATGGCTCGGCCTTATACCTCTCAACATCTTCGTGATAGTAATATGCACAAGCTATAGAGACAAGTTTACTTGAACGCCTAGGAATTGGGTTAGGATACCACCTAGTTTACTTAACTTTTTTTTTTTTTGGTTTAAAGCAAATTTAAATAAACTTATTACTCAACTTACTCTAATAACTTATAACTTTATTAGTTAAACCTTCAGTTAATATTTAATAAGTTTTAACAATTCTAGATATGTAATTACTAATTAAATTTTTCTATTATTATGCAAGAATAAAAGCCTCAAGAATAATGGGTTTTTATTCTGTTCAATAGAAAAAGGATCAATCAAGTAATGATCAAGGTATGACCCTTCCTCCTCATCCTCCTCCTCTCCTCTCTACTGGTTTTGATTTTCAAACAAAGATAATTTTATTTTATTTTATTAGTTCTAATGGTACAACTGCAAGTCAGAATCATGTAACAGTCTCCTTTCTCTCTTCCGCTTCTTTTCTCCCTCTCCATCACTCTATTCAGTTTTTATTATTATTTTTGAATTTCTGATGAACCCATTTACTCCACCTCCCCCCTTGTTTTTTTCCTTTTTTGGAATTCTGCTATCTTTTCACCACTTTCCTATTTCCCTAACTTCGGTCTTTATCTTTGTTAACATGAGTGTGTGTTAAACTGATAGAGTGCACCTATGGATGGAATATTTTGCATTTTTTTATTAAATAAGGTTTTTGTAATTCCTTAACCTGATGCTTTTTGTTCCATTCCATTACATTCAACGTTTTTCAAATTTACTATGTAATCACTCATCATGTTGTAGGTAGGAATCAAGTAATATTAAGGAAAATGAGAGCGTCACCCGCAGGGGACCTATATAGGTCCCCCGCAATAGAATATCACCATGTGGTGATAGACTCAACTGAAGACATGTTCAAACATTTTTTCCTCTTTGATAAAAGTCTCTTTTAAACATAAAAATCCTTATCTAAATAAATAATCAGATAAAAACCCTTTTATATAATAATATAAAATAAAATATAGCTAAAATCTGAAGTCAAACAATCGTAGGATTTATCTTTTTATTTTATTTTTGTGTGTGTGTGTTTTAAAGTTTTAGGGTTCATCTTTTTCTTTTAAGGTTTAACATCCTTTTCAGGGTTTTAATTTTTTTTTTAAGGTTTAGGGTTCATCTTCTCCTCTTAGGGTTTATCTACTTCTTTTATGTTTTAGATTTTAAGGTTCATCTCTTTCTTTTAAGGTTTAACCTTTTTTAGGGTTTTTATTGTTATCATTTTTTTAACACTTGGGATTTAGGGTTCATATTTCCTTTTAGGGTTTTAGTTTAGGATTTTAAGATTATAAGTTTTAATGCTTAGAATTTAATATTTATGTAATTTTTATATTTTATCTTTTACTTTTTTTTTTTAACTTTATTTCTAACGATTTTTGTTTTGAGTTTGAGTAAAACTCTTTTTTTTTTTTTTTTTTATTTATTTAACAGTTGAGTAAAACTCTTAAAGGTTGCCAGTTTCACTAATCCACTAATCATAATGTGATCAAGCGGGGGACTTAGGGTGACCTTCTCACGACTCTGATATTAATTACTTCAAACTAGAACTTATGATGCCATTAGACATTCTGTAGATGAGGTTGGTTTAGTGCAGGAAATATTTGATGTAAAGTTCGTTGTGTAGGGAACGCCCAGCTTTCGCCAAGGCGTTTAGACAATACCGAAAAATTATGTATTATTGATTTCAGCCAAAACCAAAAACTTTTTATTTGTTTCAGCGAGACAAATTGGCATATTGGCCGAAACATAATGATGGACTGTAATAGTGGACAGCACGTGTTTTAACAGGGATTGTTCCTTATTCTCACAATTATTAATTCATTTCACTCCCACACTCAGAACAAGAGAACATTTTTGGGTTTTTGACCAAATATATGTAAAAAAGAAAAAAAAATCAATTGGGATTTTGATGGATCTTTGTTGCTTGAAGTCAGGACATTAAAATTGGAATTTTTCTTTTTCTCTAAGATGAGGTTGTTTCATTTTTCTTCATATAAACGCTTTTTGTTTTGGTGTCTTTCAGTAGATCTACAAGTTTATTAGATTATTGGGTGGTTTTGGCTTATTATTTCTTATGTTTGAAGAAATTTTTTTTTTCTCCTATGACAAAAAAGATAATCGCAGCATGCATTCATGTTTACAATGCCATAGGGGTGTAAGCATTTTTTGTAGGTTTGTGCATTATTATAAGAGTTTTTTTTATTTTTGCACAAAACAAATGTTTTATTATTTATAAAAATTTTATGTTTTTTTTTTTTTTTTTTTATAATTTTCCGAAGCCTCTTGCAATCGTATTAGATGGTACAGTAGGTACCAATACAAATTGGTATGATGGGTGGCTAGTACCCAAACTGATACCAATATTTTAAACCATGTTCCTGAAAGTAACAAAATGTTCAGGTTTTTACTGCAAATGTGTTGGCTAATGCAAGATCGAAAGCCGCAATAAACTCACCAAATGCTTTCCCCGCTCATTTTTATCTCCAAAGCCTCACCCTCCATGCACCCCAACACAACCTATACCACCTTTTTTTACGTGGACATTCAAATCTCCACCTATAAATATATCCTCTAACCATCAAGAATTTCTTCAACTTATTAATCCATCCATTTCCTCCCAAGATGACTGTTTTGTACTTTTTTCTAATACTACTTGGGTTGCGTAAGCACTACAATGTTAAAAAATATCTCCTATGTTAAAACTATTTAATAACTAATAAGCTATCACTATATTCTTTTTAACACCTACAACACTTTCCATCATACATTTATCCAACATCGTCTATATCGTTATCCCTTAACTACGCCAATGTTGTTATGTATTGCTATATATTTTGGGCATTGCTGGTCACAAACCTGGGTAAAGGAGGAGGGTTGTGTCAGGTTGGCAGCCGATGTAAAACTTTTGCTAATCTCTTAGACATGAATCCTTAACCATCATATTGGATGAAGGAACAGGATTCTTGTTGCCGACCCCAATTAGTTGGCATATAATAACAATGACGATGATGTCTATATTATTACCACTTCTTGTGTACCATAGTTTATACCAAGGTTTTAAATTTCAATACCGCCAGATTTCTTCTGGCAGTATTTCGCGATATTTCGCTGACCTGGTGGAAACTTTTGCCAGGTTGAAGAAATATTGGGGAAATATTTCACTATATTTCGCCGAAATTTCGCTATATTTAAAAATAAAATGGGGGAAAGGGGAATTCAGCAAATCCCCCCTACGTTTCGTTTTGCTGGGGAGCATTTTGACAAAATTTCCAACTCTTCAAGCTTATCCCCTTTCCATCTATTATCTTGTAAAAAATTATCTTTCCAAGACATTTACAAACCTTAACATTTTCTAACTCAAATGTCCTTAAATTCCATATATCTAGGAAAATCCTACTTTCTTGGACTAACTTCTTTACTTGTACTTGTCTAGTACAGTTCAAATTACAAGAACCCTTGCTCACTTGTCATTGCAACCAGGTCTTGCCACAATACATCATTTTTGGAGAATGGTATTCATAAATAAGAGGATGCCTAAAGTTGAACTATCTATCATGGAACTAAGCTTAAGAATCGCACCAAAAAATGATAGTAAAGATTAATGACAAAAACATTATGACAAAAACAACTTGGATATCAGAAAATCACTTTGGTCTCAATGTCTCATGTACCATTGAAACTATCATTTTACTTAAGCTACTAGTGAATAAGTTTACTAGAAAACGAGAGATCATAAGGTTTGTTTTATTTTAGAAAAGATTAAAAGATAAAATGCCTAGAGGATAAAATCGGAGGGTTTTGGCAAGAAAAGGGTACAAGAAAATGGACAAGCATTTGCAAATACATAAACATAACTGTTGTCGTGAATAGTTGGAGGTGACATTAATGAGTTTCCAGTAAGGTATTAACAATAGGCTTACATCAGCGGTTTGCTATGAGGCCGTGTCTGATTGCATTGCTTATGATGAATTGATGACTCATATTCAAGCTGAGATGCCTTGGTTTCAGTTATTGCAGATAATGTGGTATTGGTCAATCAAACCAAACAGTAAATGCAGACAAATATTATAGATGGATATCTAGGTAATCAAAAGGTTTCAAAAGAAGTTGAATTAAGACTGACTATATGAGAGAAAAAAACTGTAGGACAAAGAGGAATTGGGTGAAGCACTGATAAGAATTAAGAACCACGAGATTACCAAAAGTGACAACTTTTTGTACTCATCAATTATTCACGAGGGAGATATTGAGGAGGCAGCACATAGAGATAGAGTTGGATGACTTAAGTGGAGAGGTTCATCTAGATTTTTTGTAATGAAAAATATATTCAACTCAAGCAGATAGGCAAATTCTGTAAAGTGACCATTAGAAATATTGTGATGTAAGGAGTAGAATATTGAGAAATTAATTAGCAACACACATAGGATGATTGTAAACAAGATGAGGATGTTGAAATTGATTATGGCAAGACAAAGAGCCGCCCCAATTCTGTTTGCCATTACCCAAAACAGGATAAATTTAAAACAAGCAGAGACACGATGTTTTGGAGTAAAGAGAAAAAATAAATTGTATGAGACAGGATCAACAAAGAAAAGAGGAAAAGTGATTTCATCACAACTTATAAGAGCAAACCTTTCAATGCATCTCCACTTTCATTTCCGTAGAAAATGCCATTAATAAAGCATCTTCTAAAGATCATTCTATTCTCAGTAAGGGTCCCAGTTTTATCAGTCAAAATGTATTCAACTTGTCCCAGGTCCTCACTTATCGCTGTGCTGCAAAAGAGAAGCGGATATTCAAAAAATTAGTAAGGATGTTACTTTGTCCTTGATGGAAAGAATAAAGTTTACTTTTCTTACTTTGTTGCATGGGATGGAGTGTTGGTTTCTTGGTCGTACATTTCTTTGTCCCAGTCTATAAATTTTGCATACAAACTCTTCACAAGATCAAGTGAGACCTGCCACAAAAAGATATTCTAACATTTTAAATTTTGTAAGCCTAGTCCTAAGCCGAATTGCAGAAAACATCATGAGATGAAAAGATAGATGGCATTCTAGATGGACTTCAAGGAAGATAACATTAGGTCTCTCCATTTTCAAACTTATTTGGATGACCCTTGAAAATTAAAAAAAATAAAAAAAAGAAGCTCGATACTTAAGGTATTTAAGAGAATACACATGTATTCATACATGTATATTCCAACTTTAGTTTATTTGGTATGTTCAGATGCAAAATAAAAGAAAATGGGAAGTTAAATCAATATGTGCACGAAATAAGCAAGAATGCATTTGGTGGTCTTAAAGTATAAAAATGTACAAAATAAAGAGAGGTTTCATAACTCATTTCAGGTACCCATATAATAGTTTATCAATGATAAAGAAAGAAAAAGACGGGAGAAGAACCTAATGCAAATGAATATACACGCTGAAAAGAAAATTCTACACTGATTGCAGTGAAAGAAATTAACACCAAAATCCAAGAATAAACAACAAACCATAAGAAGTTAGATTGTAAAGCTCCTCCTGATCGACAACGGATAGTTCAAGAATAAGTGGGTCTCTTATGGATACAAGATCAAGAAGACATCCTCCTGAAGACTCTCACAATATACCATTCAATTAATCAATCCCATACATATGATTAATTTTCTGTAATATTTATAGAGTTCTGAGATTCAGATTGAGTGTGTAATATTAAGAAAACCAACATAGAACAGGCTCATATTGTAATAGGTTTTGTTATTTTTCTGTTCTTTTAGGTTGAGGATCAAGTGAGTGTCCCAGTTAGAAGAGAAAACTTATTCTTTTAGTCTTACTTTACATAATAGACTTTAGTATGAGAAACGATTTTCTTTTTCATTCAAAAAATAAATAAAAAATAAAAAATAATCAAAAATGAAACTATGAGAAGCAAGACAATGAAGCTTTGTGCAAATGGGAGGGAAGGAAAGAGAAAAAAAAAAGAAAAAAAGATAGGCAATTGGCAATAAACATTAATTACACATTTATAACACTACAATCACAAGGTCATCATCACACGAGAAACCCAGGCATATAGAGTTAGAGGTACAATTTCCTAGTGGTAGTGATGCAGGACGACAGGAATCTCTGCTAGTACAAAAAAATAAACAAAAAAAAGGAAAAAGGGAAGCATGATAATCTGACAGAGTCTCACTACCAGGACCTTGAACAAATTGGAGTCTCACTAACCTGAAGCAAGGGTTTGATAGTGAAGTCTCACCACTACCGGTGAAGAAGAGGAGTCTCACCTCAATAATACAAACTGTGCTGAAATAATAATCTTATTTTGTATTCTAAAAGGGAAGATTACACCCCTATTTATAGAAATAATGTCACACTTACAAACAATTTCCTATTTACACTCAAACTATGAAAAGATAAGATAATCTCTATCTAATCTTATTCTCCTATTCAACCTCTAGCAAATAACAATGGAGTCGTAATTACATACTATTATTACTACTACTAGGAATGGGCCCATGGGTCTTTAAGAAAACCAGGTCAACAACCAACTAATGGTCTTGGACCCAATATATGGGTTAATCCACAAACTGGCCCAACTAGGCATGTACACACTAAAACATGTTAACAAGTACACTGGGCTTGCTGAAACGTTCCACGTCAATCTCCTGTGGTTGGAGAAAACTCATCCTCGAGTTTTGAAATATTGAAGAATGAGCAAAATCGTCCAACTTCTACAGTTCTTTTTTTTGTTTTTTTTTTGATCGGTAAAAAAGACCTGTATTCATAATCATATATGTTATCTGTACAAATATACAATCATGTAAAGTATCCCTATCATGCAGTAACCTAACTAATCCCAAAATAATCCCCATTTGCAATTAAACTCCTCAAATCGAATTCCTCCAAACTCTGCATGAATCGAGACCCAGAAAAATAGAAGTGAAACAGCCTTCTCCACCACATTCTGAACA
>JAUPMG010000005.1:6834185-6853805 GCA_031762675.1 Pachysandra terminalis
TACTTGACTACTTGTTATGTGATTGGTAATTTGTTTCATTGTGATTGTCGTTTGTGAATTGTTAATTTGTATAAGTACGCATTTTTTTAGCATATTTTAGGTTTGTTAGGTATATTTTAACCCCATCCATCATTTAAACCCTTAAGAAACAAAAAAAAAACAATCAAAAACCAAAATTCTCCAACCTGGCGAAATATTTCGCCAGGCTAGCGAAATATTACACCATGCCACTGAAATTTCGCCAGACAGATCTAGCGAAATCGGCATTTAAAACCTTGGTAGATGGAGTGTTGTAGGAGAAGGAAGATCATATCCAACGCCCATAAGAGAGCCGTTATGAGCACTTGTATACTATAAGGAAACCATGGCAATTTGACTGAATTTAGATAGCATGTCCTACAAAAGAGGAGTGGGTTCGAGAAAGATGAAGTCAAACATGATTCATGAGAATTGCTGGGGTATAAAGCATCAAATATGGATGGTTTCACCATCGTTTGCAACATAAAGTTCTGGAATGTTAAAAAAAGACGTTACGAGAGTGATGGAGTTTTAAGCAGACTCTGAAATATGCTAATGTAACCAAGGTTTTAAAGACCTGAACCGGTCGCCGGACCGATCCTGTCTGGTTCTGGTCCGGATCCAGTACAGAAAACAAAAGAATAAATAATGAAAAAATTTGAAAATTTCAGACCGGCGCCGGACCGACAGGACTGGTCACCGGACCGGAAGACCGGCGGTACCAGACGCCGGACCGGTCGTCGGACCGCCGGAACGGTCACCGGACTGCCGGTCCATAACCTGGAGATACAAGTCTTTGTATCGCAGGTTGGAACAGGACCGGTATGGTCCGGACCAGCCAGTACGGACCGGTATCGGCCAATCCTTTAAACCATGAATGTAACATCTATTATTATTCCTAAAAGGGGAGGAGAAATAAATATTAAAGATTTTTGTCCCATTAACCGTGTCAAAAGTTTACAAGATGTTTTTGAAGGTACTGGTAATAGATGGAAGGTCTACTAGTCGATTATCTACCCTAGAAAAGCGTGTTTATTGAGAGGAATATATATCTTGGATGGAATCCCAACAAGAAATGAACTGATTCAAGATTGGGAAGAACTGGAGTCTGATATAAGCATGGAATAATATATTGTATTATTTCAGTGACCTAATGATATGGTACCATATGCTCAGTTTCGAATCCCCTAATTTTATATTACATCGCTACTCTTTACTTATTTATATTGCATTAATCCATCAGCAAGGGATCGGAACAATCTACTGTATTATTTCAGATAACCCTGCTGATATGGTACCATATGCTCAGTTTTGAATCCCCTAATTTTCTAGTGTACCGCTACTCTTTATTTATTTATATTGCATTAATTCATCAGCAAGGGATTGATCAAATTTTTGCATCATTCAAGTAATTTTTATTTTTGTTGTAAATAATAGGCTTAAAAAATATGATTTTTTGACTATTTCTATTACTTAAGATCGAATTATAAGCCATGAATGTTTTTTTATTTGCTTTGCGGTTATGTTGAACTTAATTTTGTGTTAGTTTTATAGATATAGTGCCTAAAACAAAAGTCAGAAAAAGTTTGATATATAGTGGGAACATGCAGAGTCATGGTTCAAAATATCGTATCGAGGTAGAGCTTCAGTCTTTCAAAAAATGGATACGTATCAATACGCTTGGAAATGCTGTGAAAATTCATTAAAACATTGGAAACTCTATGAAATTTAAATAAAATACTCATTTTTTATGCAAAGGAAAGCTCAAAATTTGATGTTTTAAGATGAATTTCATAACGAAGAACCACTCACATAGTATATATTAATGTGGAAACAAATCAATACAGGGGCAGATGCATGGGAAATTTAACAAAAGTTTAATTAAATGCAAAACGAAGCTACAATATATGAATATAACACAAAATACTAAAACAATTCATATCCCATTGGAGACATCAATTACCTCTAAGGAACAAGATATAGTCAATTTCAAGACATACAATCATACTTTAAAACATCAAGAAGAAACTTAATGTTGTTTGTTTTAGGTGCTATATCTACAAAAAAAGCAACAACAGAAAAATAAAAAGAAGAAAAAATAATGTAATTAGTCAAAGTACATAAAAAGAATATATAATAAGGAAATTTGGCCAGTGATTTTTTTTTTCAAAAGCTAGACAGGAACTACTCATTAATTGGCTTCATTTTGAAAGAACTTTGTGAGTTCAACATCACTTATATTTAAAGGAATATCTCAAGAATAAAATATCAATAGAAACTATCAAGGTTTCTCACCCTTGTAAGGCTCACCAAATGGGATGGACCAACCTTCTCTGATTTCCCAAAGTACTCGGTCTGATAAACACAGATACGACTTGGCCAATACCAGATTGCATTGGCCGAGTCGGACCAATAATCTTAAAAGGCCAGGGAGAAAAACTGAATGCTCGATTATGAGCAAGGCCGAGTAGTAACAGTGACTTGGCCGAGTCACTGTTATGATTCGGACGATACTCCGCGACATTAAAAGACTTCGCCAAGTCCTGCCGAGTCATAACAGGATTAGGCTGTCTTATGCCCCTTTCATTTTTATGATTTAGATAACCTGCAATAACCTGAAAAATCCCTAAAAATCTTAATTTGAAATCTTAAGGGTAAAATAGTAATTTGAGGATTGGTGACTTAATTTCACTAATTAATTAGGATTAGAATACTTAAAAATCTTTAATCCTTTAAGACACACTAGAGATTCCTTAAATGACTAAACACTGATCAGGTCAGCCAGATTTAACTTAGGAAGCAGAATAGGTCAAATAATCTAATTTAGTAATTAAATAAGATATAAAATGTTTTACAGGCTTTAACCTTTTGATTTATGCATATTTATGTCTTAAACCATGTGATGATTCTTCCTTTTGTCTTGATCGCCGATCGGGTTAAATCCGACCATGCGATTGTGCATGTTGTGTTTGTCTGGCCTTGGTGTTATACACAGTAACATGGCCATTTTTGGTGTTTGACATAGTGTTGACCATCTAGATCAAGATGTTGATGTGTGGTTAAGATTTATTTCAGCTTTTGTGTGCTTGTGTGGTGGAGATTAAGTGTGTGTTTGTGTGGCTTAGATCTAATCTTGTTTGTTTGAGATGTGTGGTGAGGTTTGTTGGAGAGAGAGAGTAGTTGTGTTTGTGTGGTTGAGTAGTTGTGTTTGCGTGGTTGTGATTGTAAGGCTTAGATTAAAGTGATTAGGTTTGGAGGGCTAAGATTTAGACACATGGCTTGGGTTGTTGGGTTGAATGGGAGAGAAAGGAATCTCATGTTTGTCTTTCATTTGGTTTTGTTGGTTTAAGAACTTGAGAGGAGATAGGAGGCCTTGAAGGAGAATGGGAGAGAGAAGGAGGTCTTGCTTGCTAGGGTTTCTTATGGATTTTTGCTTGCTTGGAGGAGGTATGTGAATACTATCATGAAAATAGATAGATTCTTCTTAAATTCCTAACATTTCCTTTACTTTTCATGTTCATACATGTATTAGAATAAAGTAAATGCCTCATTTCATTTTGGTAGTGTAATATCATGTTTTGGAGTGGATTTGTGTTGATATGCTGGTGTAGAAATGCTCATCAAGGTTGTATTTGGTTGTAAATCAAATTTGGGGAAAACCCCCTCTGTTTTTAGCCTGTTCGCGACGTTCAGCGGCCTCCTCAGCGAACGGAACGGGCCGTCGAACATTTTCAGGGCTGCAGGCGGACTGTTCGGCTCGCTGAACAGGTCGCTGAGCTTGAACACCTCGCTGAGACTAGTTCGGCGCGCTGAAACTTAGTCCCCTGGAATTGTTGCCGAAACTCAGTTGGTCCACCAAGCTGGTCACTGAGGCAGGCTTTGGTGCACCGAAGACCTCACCGAACCTAGCATTTTGGCCTTATATCATGATGTTGAGTAGTAAATTCACATTTACATGATTTGTGATTGGGATTAATGAATTATGCAATTAAGTATGTTTGAAATGGAATTCTCACCTTGTAACTTGGTTTAGTATAGTGTTGTATGACAATAAATGGGAATACGTGGGATATGCCCTTAGTAATCACATTTCACCTTGCATATAATCTAAGATCGACCTAATTCTATCAAGTATGATGATGTATGGAATTCGAATGTGATTATTATAGTACGTGCTTCCTCATGGACCCGTTTCCATGGAATAGTAAATATGAATGTTAGACTTAGATTGGTCACTACACTTATAGTTGATGGTACATCTGGCACATTAAACGTGAATGCCTAGTTAAACTTATGCGATTGCTTCTCAGTGGTTCCACTTCGTGTTACTTGAACTATGAATTGTATTTCATGTGAGGTTGTGTTTGACACTCTGGATTGTTGTGATTACACCTTGTACACTACTAATTGACTGCTTAGCTAGCGTGCACTTATTCACTTGCATAGCATTGACTCGAGACCATAGCTTGGCCAAGAGAAATACCCTGTTTTCGAGACCGCACGGTTGAGTCTCGTGATTTAAATAATAATGAGAGTGATGTGAACCCCACGTCTAGTAAGGAGACTGGCAAGGACGAGTTGAGGGATTAGCTACCCCAATAGATTCTCCTATCGCCTAAGAGCCGTGTACCCAAGGATCCACACGTTGGTATAAGCTTGGAAGATGATATCACCCAAGGATCCGCTCGTTGGTGTAAGCTTGGATATCATAGAGAGATAGATCTCTGTAGTATGTCAAGTGTCGTTTTTTCTTGAGGGATACCGCACGTGGGTGCAAGTCTCGGTATACGTACCACTGATAAAATATAAGTGGGGGGATTGTGCCTCTTAGGTTGAAAGCCCTTAAAACTATGTTGTACATATAGAATAGTCTTATTCCTTGAACCGTTACGACGGGGGGATGATTTCAGGTTGCTGGAACACCCTGGGACGAATTCAGGTTGCTGGGACACCCCGAATAGAGACTGGATCAGGAGGAAACATGCCATCTTGTACATACTGAGAGAGATACATTTGCATTGCATACTAGACTGTTTGTTAGCTCACCTTGGTGATTACTGTATTTAGGTACACAACATGCATAATAAATAATTGACCACATGCATTCTCTTCTTATTATGGTTTCTTATTTGTATGGACTGAGAGTATTGTGAATGATTGGACTCTAGGATAGTCTTATATATTCCTGATATTATTTACTTACTAGCTCGTGTAGCTTATGCTTTTTAGCAACAACTTTCAGGATTGTTAGTCAAAACGGCAGCTGAGGAGATCGTGGTCTAGGAGGATCTTTCAGTTCGTTGAGCTTGGTCGAGAAGAGAGAACTTGGTTGGGTACAGCACTCTGATAGAATAGTTGTTTTAGTCTAGAGTTAGACTTTCCTTTTCTTAGAATTTATAAGATTTAGATTTTGTATTATTAGTTACTTATATCTAACTAGAACTGTAATTATTTCCGCTTATGTTCTGACCATTGCAAGCCACTTCCATAGAAATATGGGGTGAGTTACGAATAAATCAGAAGTCTCAGAAATTGGGATTTTCTGGTTTGGTTCGTGACATAACCGACTCTTGGCGGTCATCTGAGAAACTAATATGACTCGGTCGAGTCATTTCGGCTTCGGACGAGTCCTCAAACCTTGATGCCAATTCACGTATCTAGTGGATTGGCATGCATTTTGTTACAAATTTATGGATTTGAGAGATTGAAACATGGAAAGTGGGCAAACCTAATTTTTGGGTTTTTTCACTTAAATATGTGATGTTTGATCATTTAATAATCATGTGTACATTAAAAGGCCAATCTACGTTTTGGCTGGAAAACGTTCATTTTTGAATATCAAAATTACTTGGTTCAATTATTTTATAAAATCAGACCTTGAGTAGTTTCAAACATTTGACACATACTAATTATATCATAAAACTGTGACCAATTTAGACAACTCTTTTACCAAACAAATACTGGCATGTTATAAATTAAAAAGTAAAAGCACAAGCCATATGTGAAATGAAAAATAATTTAAATTTTTTACTAATGAAAAAATTTCAAAAACAAAAATTTATAATGGATAACTAGTTAAATAATTATTCGCAAATAGTAAGTGTTTAAAGTCACAATAGAATTAAAATTTACTATTAAAAAATTATTTCTGAGGAAATTAAAAAAATCTTAAAATCCATGCTTTTAGTGTATAGTTATTTGCATAGTCAGTGAATATTATTTTATGATTTTAAAACCTTCAATATATATTTCTTGGAATGTTAGGATGATTAAATACGCCGGACAATGTATTACTTCCCTATACATATATTACTTGGTTAATGTCATTGTGTTTTGTAATATTTTGAACTATTTATGAGCAAATATGTCCAAATAAGCAACTTACACAGTTTAATTCAAAATTCCCCCTTTTCAATATTTCCATCATTTCCTCAATTGTTTGGGTGACATATTATTTCCCTCAATATATTGAGTGATACCTGGGTGGCGAGATATCTTTCAATACCTATATTTAAAATTTTGTTTATATAGGTTCTGAATCAAAGTCTCGATGTAGTTAAAAACTTTAAGAATTCAATCAAACTTATATAATTAACTTGCCATGATTGTAAAATTTTAGATAGAAGACATAAACATTTGATGGAAGTCATGGAATTGATTTAGATAAATTTTGGAAGTCTACAACAGGTCTTTCACACTTAGCTTTTCTCGATGTTCAAGAAGCTTTTTCTACTTCCAACTTATCTTGGTTAAAATAATCACTCCCTTTGAATCTCTCAAGCGACAAACTCCAACTAATCTTTAGATCAAAATTCAAGGAATGAAACTTCTCCCATATTGAGAAAACTTTCCAAATATTTAATTCTATTGATTCTTTTGAACAACCAACTCCAGCTTATCTTTTGATTTCTCAAATGCTTCACTACTGGTGCTGCCAACAATCCACGGCCTGGCATATATCATTCATACATTACCCACTTTTTCATTCATATATTTGACTCCAGAGTATTTCCAAAGGTGGTCGAACAGACTTGGACCTCCTATCTCCTTTTCTGCCTAGGCTGTGTGGTCGGCCCTTGTACCACCTAGAGTTAAGGCTTTTGTCTAGTCTGCATTGATGCATCGGATAAACACGGCAGATATGCTCCAGGGGAAGAGGAGGTATATAGCACTCTCACCGCAGATGTGCTTTCTATGTTTTGGCATCTGTTTGATCAGTGGAGATTCCCGGGTTTGGCGGAGAGGGGACGCATTCTGTTTCGTCTGGTGTTCGAGGCTATCCTATGGCACATCTGGAGGGAATGCAATCTGAGGATATTTCAGGACTCTTTGTCCTTGACTTCGAGCATGATTGAGGGTATTTTGGTGTCAGTGGCTTCGTGGGCCTCTGTGAGGTGCCAGTTTGTTGATTTTTCGGCGGTTGACATTCAAAGAGAGTCGTTTAGGACTTCTGTGCATAAGAGCTGCCCCTTGTTGCTGCTTCCTGTTTGGCGGCCACCAGAGGTTAGATGGGTGAAGCTTAACCTTGCTGGGTGGTCTTTGGACTCCCCCGGGCCTTCTAGGGTTGAGGGTATTTTTAGAGATTGTGATGGGGATTTTCTGTTTGCTTTCTCTGGTCCGGGCGGTGGTGGTGATTTGGTAAGGGCAACCTTGGTCGCATTAGTGACCGGCTTGAGGCTTGCGAGGGCACAGGACTTTCGGGATCTGATGGTGGAGAGTTCGCCTTCCTTTATTATCGATTGGATGGAGAGGAGGGAATAGTATGCTTGGAGATATACCCATTTTTTTTGGCTGGCTTGGTCTCTAAGTAAGGATTGGAATTTCTCGTTCCATCTCGTGTCTCGGGGGGGCAATCTGACGGCTGAGAACCTAGCTAGGCGAGGATTAGAGAGGAGTGATATATTCGAGGAGGTTCCGACTGAGGAGATGATGCAGGAGGAGGCTTGATCCTTTGTATTGTTGTATGAGTGGTGTATATATTTTAGGGGGCAGGGTCCTCGTATGTTTTTGTTCTCTTGTGGCCAAAGCTCGAGACTAGTCTTTCTAGCCTTGGTGTTGTTTTCCTATTCCCCTTTTTCTATCTTTATATAATTCATCAGTTATCAAAAAAAAAAAAAAAAATGGTGCATGTTCAATAGAAAGAATTGAATAAATAAATATTAGAAATCTACCTGGAGAAATGAAATTGCATGAAAGTGCAATCTGTATGGCAGTACTCTGCTTATCTCCAGTTAGCATCCAAAAGTTGATTCCAGCCTTTCTAAGTGTCTCTATTGTTTCTGGAACCCCATCCTAGAAAATTTGAGAAAATTACAAGTTTCAGTAACAAATGATATCGGTGAGTAACGTGGATTTTTGACAGAAACATCCCAAAAATCAGGTTACATCTAGAATGAAAGTGGAATAGAATTTATTGGTCAGAATGAATATGTCTACCTGTAGGCGGTCCTCTATTGCAGTAATTCCAAGAATTTCCAGGTCATGCTCCAACTTTTGGCAGACCTCAGCAAGTCTCCACTGTAAAATCACGAGTTGAAAGTAGTAAGATTGTTTTCTAAGAAAAAGAAAAAAGAGATGCAAGATGGTGTACCCTTTACCTCCCTATCAACCAAAGTGCTATTAGCCTCTCTGAACAACAAAGACCACTCTTGATACTCATCTTCCTTCAGCTCACGCCAAGCCAAACATAATGTGCGCAGTCCTAATTGAGCATATTGCTCCACAGCTTCAACAAAAATCCTTGTTTGTTGTCCTGAAGTAAATTTGGGCATTAGCTTATGTTCATGCAGTAAGATGGAAAGAATGTCTTCAAACTTCTAAAAGGCAAATTTTCAAGATGAGGCACAAAAACAATTCAATGCATATGTAGTGCTGAGGCAAAGGCCATGAACCAATTAAGGAAAGAAATGAATAAAAAAATAAGAAAAAAGTTGGAAGAGAAAGTGAGGGTAGCATATCCTCAGTTACTTTGACCACAACATATAACACCTTTCCAAATAGTTAAAGAAAAGTACTTTATGACAAAAAATAGTAAGCTTCCTAAGGAGACAGATAATAGTTAAAAGTATGGGTGTCTGGTGAAAAGCTCCAGACATAGAAACCTGGTGAGACACAGATCTCACACGATGAAGCTCATTTGGAGAACCCCACTTCTTTACATGTACTTTCAGTCAACCCCACTTCACGTACTAAGTTTCAGCTCCAAAAGAATCTGACACAGAAAAAAGGGCCCTCCTAAAGCTAACGCATATCATGTGCAGAAAAAAAAGAATCAAAAGAAATGGACGGCTACTATTACATCTGACAATTTATTACATATGCACTAACGAGGCTTATATGGGTTGAAGTATTATCCATGTGGCCTGTCCAGATGGTTCATTGTCAGGTGGATAGTCTAGACTGGCCAAATCATTGCTCCACATGGCAGGAAAAAAAAATGTCTCATTAGGCAACTAAACCTCATGACCAGAATAGCTTTTGCCTAGACGTAAGTGTGTTTAAAGGGGGAAAAATAGTAGAAATTTATGTAAGCGTAAAGCACAAAGTGTGGAACTTGAAGTTGAGAGACTACTCTAACTGACATATGTTATGATGTTTCCATGCAATTGTCCTTGACAAGAGATGCATAAGCATCAAGAAAAAGTGTTACCAGAACATGCAAAAGGAAGAATTGCTTCATCTGCTCCCTTTGACCAAAGGATAATATTTCCATTCTGGCAATCCTTTACCACAATTGACATCCTTTTCCTATCAGAAGTGAACTCCAAAATATCCAGTATTTCATATTGAAGGACTGAAGCATTGAAATTGATTTCTGCAAAATATCAACCCGTCATCTCTGCTCTTGCAGGCGTACTACAGGCAGGAATCACTGAAACAACAAAAAGAAAAAGATAGGACTTCAGAACTCATACCGAGAACACTGGTATTTTTATCAACGAGAACCATATGCAAGGAAGCGGCAGCATTAACAAGAGCATCCTCATCTTGGGATTGTGCCTTGTAAGAGATTGCTCCACTCTTGCTACAGCAAATAAAATAATGAAATAAAAACCAAATTTTTAATAGCTGCAGTTATTCCAAGGATATGTGTACTAGCAATAGACAAATGAGCCTATAGGTGGCTATCATCTCAGGTTCCTAGCCTATCAACTGAAACAAAAGATTCAAAAGAAGAAATTACCCTCAAGATTTGAGATCACCTTTTAATAGGTATAACTGTATTGCATATTGCCATAACAGTGAGGAAACGTATAACATCAGGAGCATTACTTGCAATAGCATTGAGCAGTTGAACATCTACAGATTAAAGAAGAAACTATAATCGGATGAAAAAATTGATCATAAATTTTCTGTGATATCAAAGATCTGCATGGTATTGCAAGAAGTAAAGCCACAAAGGGACGTCAATATGTAGGCATTTAATCAACTGATGGCAACAAGTTCATCAACTAACAGGAGTCACTAAATATTCTTTACTTGTTACCTATCAACAAAACTCAGATGTTACTGGTCAAAATACCCAACATCCAGAATAAAAGATGCCTCGTGTCCTTATGTACACTTAATTTGATATATCTTAAAGCCTTATGCTGCTTAGAGAAATTTCTATTTTGAAGGAGATATATGGAGTGTCATATCAGTGATTCCGAGAATGATAATACAAGATACCACTACCACCTTCTTGAGCTTCAGGGATGGATATGAGAATGGAGCGAATCTCCACATGTGATGTTGGCACATTAGAATCGACCTGGTTGAGGTCGAGGTCTACTTACTAGTCCTCACCAACGAGTTCATCATCCACGGCTCAGCCTTATACCTCTCAACATCTTCGCGATAGTAACATGCACAAGCTATAGAGACAAGTTTACTTGAACGCCTAGGAATTTGGTTAGGATACCACCTAGTTTACTTAAACCTTTTTTTTTTTTGTTTAAATCAATAAATAAACTTATTACTCAACTTACTCTAATAACTTCTAACTTTATTAGTTAAACTTTGACCTTCAGTTAATATTTAAGAAGTTTTAACAATTCTAGATATGTAATTACTAATTAAACTTTCTATTATTATGCAAGCATAAAAGCCTACAAAATAATGGGTTTTATTTTGTTCGATAGAAAAAGGATCAATCAAGCAATGAGCAAGGTATGTCCCTTCCTACTCATCCTCCTCTTTCTCTCCTCTCAACTGGTTTTGATTTTCGAACACAGATATTTTTATTTTATTTTATTAGTTCTAATGGTAAAACAGCAAGTCAGAATCATGTAACAGTGTCCTTTCTCTCTTCCTCTTCTTTCTCCCTCTCCATCACTCTATTCAGTTATTATTATTATTTTTGAATTTCTGATGAACCAGTTTACTCCCAACTCCCCCCCCCCCCATTGTTTTTTCCTTTTTTTGGAATTCTGCTATCTCCTCACCACTTTCATATTTCCCTAACTTCAGTATTTATCGTTGTTAACATGAGTGTGTGTTAAACTGATAGAGTGCACCTATGGATGGAATATTTTACATGATTTTTATTAAATACGATTTTTGTAATTCCATAACCTGATTTTTTTATTCAATTCCATTACATTCAACATATTTCAAATTTACTATGTAACCACTCATCATGTTGTAGGTAGGAATCAAGTAATATTAAGGAAAATGAGAGTGTCGCCCACGGGGGACCTATGTAGGTCCCCCGCGATAGAATATCGTCATGTGGTGATAGACTCAGCTGAAGACATGTTCAAACAGTTTTTCCTCTTTGATAAAAGTCTCTTTTAAAGATAACAATCCTTATCTAATCAAAAATCAGATAAAACCCCTTTTATATAATAATATAAAATAAAAAATAACTAAAATCTAAAGTAAAAAAATCGTAGGATTTGTCTTCTTTTTTTGTGTGTGTTTTAAATTTTTAGGGTTCATCTTTTTCTTTTAAGGTTTAACATCTTTTTTTTTAATTTTTGTTAAGGTTTAGTTATTAAGGTTTAGGGTTCATTTTCTCCTCTTAGGGTTTATCTATTTTTTTTTTTTTTTTAATTTTAAAGTTCATCTCTTTCTTTTAAGGTTTAAAATTTTTTAGGGTTTTTATTGTTATCATTTTTTTAAGATTTAACACTTAAGGTTTAGGGTTCATATTTCCTTTTAGGGTTTTAGTTTAGGATTTTAAGATTATAAGTTTTAATGCTTAGAATTTAAGATTTATGTAATTTAATTTTAATTTTTTTAACTTTATTTCTAATGATTTTTGTTTTTGAGTTTGTGTAAAACTCTTACAGGTTGCCAGTTTCACTAATCCACTTGTCATAACGTGATCAAGCAGGGGACCTATATAGGTCCTGCGGGTGACCTCCTCATGACTCTAATTTTAATTACTTCTTCAAACTAGAACTTATGATGCTATTAGACATTCTGTAGACGGGGTTGGTATAGTGTAGGAAAAATTAGATGTAAAGTTTGTTGTGTAGGGAAGGCCCAGCTTTCGCCTAGGTGTTTTAACAATACTGAAAGATTATGTATTATTGATTTCAGCCAAAACCAAAAACTTTTTATTTCTTTCAGCGAGACAAATCGGCATATTGGCCGAAACATAATGATGGACTGTAATAGTGGACAGCACGTGTTTTAACAGGGATTCTCATTCTCACAATTATTAATTCATTTCACTCCCACACTCAACACAAGAAAACATTTTTGGGTTTTTGACCAAATATATGAAAAAAAAAAGTCGATTGGGATTTTGATGGAGCTTTTATGCTTGAATTCAGGACATCAAAATTGGAATTTTTCTTTTTGCCCAAGATGAGTTTGTTTCATTTTTTCTTCATATAAATGCATTTTTTTGTGTCTTTCACTAGATCTACATGTTTATGAGATTATTGGGTGGTTTTGGCTTATTATTTCTTATGTTTGAAGAAAAAAAAAATTCTCCTATGACAAAAAAGATAATTGCAGGGTGCATGCATGTTTACAATGTCACAGGGATGTAAGCATTTTTGTATGTTTGTGCATTATTATAACAGCTTTTTTTTTTTTTTTTGGACAAAACAAATGTTTTATTATTTATAAAAAAGTTATGTTTTTTTTATAATTTTCTGAAGCCTCATGCAATCGTATTAGCTGGTATCAGTAGGTACCAATACATATTGGTATGATGGGTGGCTAGTACCCAATCTGATACCAATATTTTAAAACATGTTCCTGAAAGCAACAAAATGTTCAAGTTTCTACTGCAAATGTGTTAGCTAATGCAAGATCAAAAGCCGCAATAAACTCACCAAATGCTTTCCCTGCTCATTTTTATCTTCAAAGCCTCACCCTCCATGTACCCTATCACAACCTATACCATCTTTTTTTACGTGGACATTTAAATCTCCACCTATAAATATATCCTCTACCCATCAAGAATTTCAACTAATTAATCCATCCATTTCCTCCCAAGATTACTGTTTTGTACTTTTTTTCTAATCCTACTTAGGTTGCGTAGGCACTACAATGTTAAAAAATATCTCCTATGCTAAAACTATTTAATAACTAATAAGCTATCACTATGCTTTTTAACACCTACAACATTTTCCATCATACATTTATCCAACATCATCTATATTATTATCCCTTTAACTGCACCAATGTTATTATGTATTGCTATATCTTTTGGACATTGCTGGTTACAAGCCCGGGTAAAGGAGGAGGGTTGCGTCAGGTTGGCAGCCGACATAAAACTTTTGCTAATCTCTTAGACATGAATCCTGAACCATCATATTGGATGGAGGAACAGGATTCATGTTGCCGACCCCAACTAGTTGGCCTATAATAACGATGATGATGTTGATATTTTTACCACTTGTGTACCATAGTTTATACCAAGGTTTTAAATTTCGATATCGCCAAACATTTCGCCAGAATTTTCGGGTGAAATTTCGTGATATTTCGCCGACCTGGCAGAAAATTTTGCCAAGTTGGAGAAATATTTCGCCGAAATTTTGCTATATTTCGAAAAAAAAAAATGAGGGAAAAGGGGAATTGAATTCCCCCTACATTTTGTTTCGTTGGGGAGCATTTTGATGAAATTTCCAACTCAATGTCCTTACATTCCATATATCTGTGAAAATCCTACTTTCTTGGACTAACTTCTTTACTTGTACAGTTGTACTTGTCTAGTCCAGTTCAAATTGCAAGAACCTTTGCTCACTTGTCATTGCAACCAGGTCTTGCCAGAATACATCATTTTTGGAGAAATGGTATTCATAAATAAGAGGATGCCTAAAGTTGAACTATCTATCGTGGAATTAAGCTTAAGAATCATACCAAGAAATTATAGTAAAGATTAATGACAAAAATGTTATGACAAACAACTTGGATATTAGAAAATCACTTTGGTCTCAATGTCTCATGTACCATTGTATCATTTTACTTGGCAAATAGTGAATAATTTTACTAGAAAACGGGAGATCATAAGGTTTGTATTGGTTTAGAAAAGATTAAAAGATAAAATGCCTAGAGGATTAAACCGGAGGGTTTTGGTAAGAAAAGAGTACAAGAAAATGGGCATGCGTTTGCAAATACATAAACATAATTGTTGTTGTGAATAGTTGGAGATGACATTAATGAGTTTCCAGTAAGGTAGTAACAATAGGCTTACGTCAGCGGTTAGCTATGAGCCCGTGTCTGGTTGCATTGCTTATGATGAATTGATGACTTATATTCAAGCTGAGATGCCTTGGTTTCAGTTATTGCAGATAATGTGACATATGTCAATCAAACTAAAGAGTAAATGGAGACAAGTATTATAGATTGAAATCTAGGTAATCAAAAGGTTTCAAAAGAAGTTGAATTAAGACTGACTATATGAGAGAAAAAACTGTGGGACAAAGAGGAATTGGGTGAAGTACTGATAAGAATTAAAAACCACGAGATTACCAAAAGTGATAACTTTTTGTACTCATCAATTATTCATGAGGGAGATCTTGAGGAGGCAGCACAAAGAAATAGAGTTGGATGACTTAAATGGAGAGGTTCATCTAGATTTTTGTAATGACATATATATTCAACTCAAGCAGATAGGCAAATTCTGTAAAGTGACCATCAGAAATATTGTGATGTAAGGAGTAGAATATTGAGAAATTAAATAGCAACACATTCATAGGATGATTGTAAATAAGATGAGGATTTTGAAATGGATTGTGGAAAGACAAAGAGTCGCCCCAATTCTGTTTGCCATTACCCAAAACAGGATAAATTTAAATCAAGCAGAGACACAATGTTTTGGAGTAAAGAGAAAAAATAAATTGTATGAGACAGGATCAACAGAGAAACGAAGGAAAGTGCTTCCATCACAACTTATAAGAGCAAACCTTTCAATGCATCTCCACTTTCATTTCCGTAGAAAATGCCATTAATACAGCATCTTCTAAAGAACATTCTATTCTCAGTAAGGGTCCCAGTTTTATCAGTCAAAATGTATTCAACTTGTCCCAGGTCCTCACTTATCGCCGTGCTGCAAAAGAGAAGCAAATATTAAAAACATGAGTAAGGATGTTACTTTGTCCTTGACGGAAAGAATAAAGTTTACTTTTCTTACTTTGTTGCATGGGATGGAGTGCTGGTTTCTTGGTCGTACATTTCCTTGTCCCAGTCTATAAATTTTGCATACAAACTCTTCACAAGATCAAATGAGACCTGCCGCTAAAAGATATTCTAACATTTTAAATTTTGTAAGCCTTGTCCTAAGCCAAACTGCAGAAAACATCGTGAGAAGAAAAGATAGATGGCATTCTAGATGGACTTCAAGAAAGACAACATTTTGAAACTTATTTGGATGACCTTCAAAAAAAAAAGTTTGATACTTAAGGTATTTAAGAGAATACACATGAGTTCATAAATGTATATTGCAACTTTAGTTTATTTGGTATGTTCAGATGCAAAATAAAAAGAAAATGGGAAGTTAAATCAATATGTGCATGAAATAAGCAAGAGTGCATTTGGTGGTCTTAAAGTATAAAAATGTACAAAATAAAGAGAGGTTTCATAACTTATTTCAGGTACCCATATAATAGTTTATCGATGATAAAGAAAGAAAAAGACATGGGAGAAGGACCTAATGCAAATGAATATACACGCTGAAAAGAAAAATCTACACTGATTGCAGTGAAAGAAATTAACACCAAAATCCGAGAATAAACAACAAACTATAAGAAGTTAGATTATGAAGCTCCTCCTGATCGACAACGGATTGTTCAAGAATAAGTGGGTCTCTTATGGATACAAGATCAAGAAGACATCCTCCTGAAGACTCTCGCAATATACCATTCAATTGATCAATCCCATACATAAGATTAATTTATCTGTAATATTTATAGAGTTCTGAGATTTAGATTGACTGTGTTATATTAAGAAAACCGACATAGAACAGGCTCATATTGTAATAGGTTTTGTTATTCTTCTGTTCTTTTAGGTTGAGGATCAAGTGAGTGTCACGGTTAGAAGAGAAAACTTATTCTTTTAGTCTTCCTTTACATAGTAGACTTTAATATGAGAAACGATTTTCTTTTCATTCAAAAAATAAATAAAAAGTAAAAATAATCAAAAATGAACCTATGAGAAGTGAGACAATGAAGCTTTGTGCAAACGGGAGGGAAGGAAAGAAAAAAAAAAAAGACAAGCAATTGGCAAGAAACACGAATTACACATTTATAACACTACAATCACAAGATCATCGCACATGAGAAACCCAGGCATATAGAGGTACAATTTCCTAATGGTAGTGATGCAGGACGGCAGGAATCTCTTCTAGCATAATAAAATAAACAAGAGAAAAGGGAAGAATGATCATCTGACAGAGTCTCACTACCAGGACCTTGAACAGATTGGAACCTCACTAACCTAAAGCAAGGGTTTGATAGTGGAGTCTCACCACTACCGGTCAAGAAGAGGAGGCTCACCTCAATAATACAAATTGTGCTGAAATAATAATCTTCTTTTGTATTCCAAAAGAGAAGATTACACCCCTATTTATAGAAATAATGCCCTACATGCAAACAATTTCCTACTTACACTCAAACTATGAAAAGATAAGATAATCCTATCTAATCTTATTCTCTTATTCAAACTCTAGCAAATAATAATAGAGCCCTATTTACATACTACTATTACTACTACTAGGAATGGGCCTACGGGTCTTTAAGAAAACCGGGTCAACAGACAACTAATGGTCTTGGACCCAATACATGGGTTAATCCACAAACTGGCCCAATTAGGCGTGTACACACAAAAACATGTTAACAAGTGAGTGGGCTTGCTGGACCGTTCCCCGTCAATCTCCTATGGTTGGAGAAAACTCATCCTCGAGTTTTGAAATGTTGAAGAATAAGCAAAATTGTCCAACTTCTATAGTTCTTCTTGCTGTTCTTTCTGAATAGCTTCCATTGAAGAATTTGATATGCACAAATGATCATGTCAACAACGTCTAAGCAATAGCTTTGACTATGGAATGATTCATCTGGGAAGATATAGCCTATATCTTGAATATTCTGTCTTGTCAAAATATGTTTAGTAACTTTGTTGGTTGAAACGACAGGATCCAACTCATCACGCACTTGAACACTTGAATCTTCTTGATCAACAGATTGTTCAATGAGTGGAGAGTCAAGATTTCAATCATCATTCTGTTGCAACATAAGTGAATTGGTTTGATTCTCTTGATCCTAAGAATTGTGGGTTATGGATTCTCTGATAATGTCATTTGATGGAACATCTTGCTTTGGACTTTGATGAACACGTCGATACTCAGGATTGGGAGCTTTCTGTTCTTCAACCTTCAACTTCAGCGTGCCAACCAATTCTTGAGATGCAACATTCACTCTGCTTCCTCGATCAATAACGAGGTTCAATGCTAAGTCGCCATATTCGACAGGTGTAGGGAAGATGTTTGTCTGAAGCCAATCTTCTTGTTCTTGTTCCTTCTGGCCTGTCAGAATTCTCTGGACTACAATATGTTTCTCTGGATTGTTGTATAGGTGACCCTTCTGCATCTTCTGATTCTTCAATAGGATCTTCATCTTGGCACAAGATATCAGAATCACATATAAGTGCATACGTTTTTTAATAGTTAACAGCAAATATTTATTCAAATAAAAGGAGGTTACAAAGCAAGGTTCAAAGAAGAGAACCACAAAACAAACAGAGAAAACAGTACAAGAAAAACAGGTTCCCCAAGGTGGCGAACCAAGAAGAATAATGGAGATACAAGAAAGATAGAAAAAACCAACAGGCACACCCAGCCACGGCAAAGCCCAAAACTGAGACCCTATATAGAAGCTACAGTCTCCTAGCATTACGTAACATCAGACCATGGTATATCACTGACCTCAGGTAGTATGCAAACCCATGAAGCAGCCAAACTCAGAATACTATCAATGAGAACCCCGAGAGTGTTCCTCTTATCCTAAAAAATTCTTCTGTTTCTCTCACCCCAAATTCCCCACAAAATCGCGAAATAGATCACCCTGTACATAATCTGCCCACGCTTCCGGAGGGATTGGAAACACCACTGGTCAAGCATATCACTAACAGAACGTGGCCCCACCAGTCCACACCCACCAATCTGACAAAGAAATCCCAGATCTTCCCAGCCCACATGCACCCAATGAAGAGGTGATCTATCCAATAAGTGCATAGTTTTGGTCCTTAGTAGGACATACAATGACAAAGTGACCTTTACCACCACACTTTTAACACTCATCATGGTTTGTGCCTTTCTTTGGAACTGCATTGTCCACTTTCGTGCCTCTACGGTCATCACGGTTCATCACCCTGTTGCTTGTTGGGGCAGAACTACTGTTGATAGGGTTAGAAGTTGTCAGAGTGTGGGTACGAGGGAAAGGAGTTGTACGAGATGAGGAGCCACTTGTAACAGGCAGATTAGAACGCTGAGTCCGATAAGCCTTCAGTTGATTTTCAATCTTGAGTGCCAGCTGGTATGCTTCACCAACACTAACAAGACAAACAGTGAGTAGTTCCTTCTTGATGTCAGCCCTAAGGCCGGCATTGTATCTTGGCAATAGTGGTTGACTTGGCTTCAAATAGTAAGTTCATGGAACTTACTTGTGTAGTCATCAACTAACGAATTGCCTTGACGAAGGACTATCAATTCTTCAATAATTGATTCTTCATAATCAACAGGCAAGTATTTCTCCTTCAACTTGAGTTTCATTTCCCCCCAATCAGTGATTAGCATAGTGTTTGAACTCGGTATCGGATCGGGTATCGTCCCGGTCCAATCCCGAGTTGGATCGGCGATCCGACGACGGATCAGACAATCCGTGACGATCCAACCGATCCAACACAATTTAGCCATTTTTTTGGATCGGTCATGGATCGTCCTGGATCGGGCGATCCATTGTTGGATCGCCGATCCAACTCGATATCGGGCGATCCAACTCGGATCGGACGATCCGGACCGAGTTGAAGCAATATTTTATTTATGTCTCGAGCAATACTTGTCTAAGAAAGTTTTGGAGGAGAAATACATTTGTATTGTTCTTTATTTGCATATAAATTATTTTTTAAGAAGAAAAATTTCTTGTTTTCTAGAACTATTCCAAAGAT
>JAUPMG010000005.1:6855994-6876587 GCA_031762675.1 Pachysandra terminalis
AGAAGTTAATTCACATGAGAAGACAAGGTATCTAGTTTTTTGATAATTAACAACAATTCATTAATCATCAGATATGTGATGAAGACAAGTCTAGTTGCCTAATAATAAATCCAGAAAAGCTCAACTGAAAAAAAACAAGTTCACATCCAAGAATCAACATGAGCAGTGAACCTAACAGACTCAGATGCTATCTATAGAAATGTCCACATCCAAAACAAAAGATGCCCCATGTACCTTACCCATCTGGACAAGAAGTTATTTAGGATAGAAGTCTAATACCGTGTGAGAAGTTCTGAGGACAAATGTGTACTGTAAAAGAGTTTATCATTTCACAATACTAGTGTATCTTATTAGGACTAGCTTCATAAAAAATTTTAAATGAATAAAAGTCATCAATATATGTATATATATAATGGAAGAAAAAAGTATGTACAAAAGCATATAAGGCCCAGAGCTCAAGGAGAGCACCTGGCACCTCAGCAACAACAACAGTAAAAATGAAAAATCTCTAAGGAAAACATTAGAAAGACAAAAGAAAACAACAAGGACCCCCAATCACCCTCCACCATCAAGTATCACTGCCGTAGGTAGTCCCACAAACATCTCGTCCATGCCGGCTTTGCCTCTAGCTAGTCTATCTGCCACCCCATTACTCAACCAAGGGGTATGAACAAACGGGACCTTAATCAGCCCTCCTAAATACCTACCCATCCTAACTAGATAAAAGTACCGCCAAGGAAAAGTAACTGGTCCAGTCCTTAGTTACCAGATTCGCCACAAGTCCTTGGCGTTCCCGCTCTTAAAACGTGGATTTACGCTTTAAAGTTGACTTCGAATAAAATCCGTGCTCTATTTTTTTGAATTCGTGAATTTCAAACGAATTGAATAAGGTCCGAAAACTGCTTTCATTAAATGCAACATGGAGAGAGAGACATCATTAAATGAAGAGAGAAACATCATTAAATATATTGTCTGCCTTTTCTGAACATGGAAAGAGAGAGAATCAGAGAAACAAAAGGACTAGATCATATAGAATATAATATTAGATATAATTAATATGTATATAATATTTTACATTATATATATATATGTATATATCAAATAAAATAAAATAATATTTGTAATAATTTATTATTTTATATTTAAAATAATTCATTTAAAATTAACTTTTAATATATTATTTCTATAATAAAATATAAATCTATAAGTAATGATAGTTTAGTTTATATACTCGTGCAGATATATATATACATATATATATGTGTGTGTGTGTGTGTGTGCACTCTGAATACGCTCTGGAATCTGGATCATAGCTTATTTTGAAATTGACGTTCTCACGCTCTCGCTATCGTGCTCGCTCTCCACTCTGGTAACTAAGGTCCAGTTATCCAGGAAATCACAGACGCAGCTCTACAACCACATGATGAGATCCCATCCAAACAGCCTCCCTCAACCAGTGAGAAGTGCCGACATCTCAGCCCCCGTGGAATCACCCATCCCTACCAGCCCAGAAAAAGCATGAATGATCTGGCCTCCATGATCTCTGAAAACCCCCCAACGCCTGAAACCTCTGGATTCCCTAGAGAGGAGCTGTCAAAATTGAATATAACAACCCCTTCAGTTGGGGGCTGCCACTGAACCATTATCTGAAGCACCTGTGGAGATGTAAGAGCCACCTCAGACCATCCCAGCCATATGTCTGCCAAAGATAACCCTCTGAAAGCAAGTAACAACACAGGACTAGCTTCATAATTTGGTTAGATTTTTTTTTTAAATTTTTTGACATTTCTATATAAACCCTTTCAGGGTTCACTATAGAAAGAAACTCTTCTATAAAAAAAACAATCCTTTTTCTAACTTGGTATCAAAGTACTAATCCTACGCCTACCTAGTGCTGATTGTTTGTCTTGTTCTCATCACTCTGCAAGTGGGTGTCATCGCAGCTATCCAGTTAAGCAAAATCATTGTTTCATCTCTTATTGTTTTATCAGTTTCTTTTTGTCGTATCAGTCTGTGTTTTCTCGTTAGTTCCTCTCGTGGTCACAATTCTCAAAAACTTCCATTACTTCCCTCCATGTTTTTAGATCTATTGCAACACATTTGTTTGACCTGCTGCTACACGACTTCATTAGTTTTTGAAGTCCCAATTGATTGATGTTATTGGTGCAAAAGAATTCTGCACTATTTTCCAAAGCAAAGAAGGCCAAAGTAGTGCAAAGAAGTTCCAGCAGTCCTAATGTCAACTTACATGGTACCAAGATAAATTTTAGCGGTGGCATTGGTAGATCCGTTTAATTTTCCGGAAAAAGGGTTTGTATTTCTTGGATATGCCTCCAACAATTAATTTTTTTTTTTTAAGAATAAAGTAACAAGATGAGTTTTGAGAGCTGCAACGTACTACATCTGTTATGATCATGGAGCTTCTATTTGCAGCGTTCTTGAACATTTCGTGAAGTTCCTTAGCCTTTGCATGATGCCTGAGGAGCAGAGGCCCGCAGAGACGATTTCAAATAGTATGAAGGATGATGTCAATTATTACAGTTGCTGTTGGTGTTTCAAGAAAACCTTTTTTCTCAGTCAGCAAAAGAAGAAAAACAAATGATGTTTGGAGCCTGATGATTAGCCCAAGTGTTGCAAGGCCCAAAGAGGTCCAAGTCTTTTAAGGCCTAGTGAGGTACAAGTACAACCCCATGCAACCATGTTCAGTAAGGTAGGCATGTGAAGCGACCATCGAAGGCTAGTGAAGCTTTGTTTTGTCACGTATGGGTGTTCAAGGAGGCATTCATGGCCCGGGAGGCCCAAGTTCGCTAGGTAGACAGGTAGCTTACCCCTTTCTGGTTGTATGTTCTTATAGAAGAACCTTCTCTCAGTCCTGCAAGCCAGTGACTTCTTCTTCAGTGATCTTTATAAATCAAGTATAGTCATGTTGAACAACAACGATGTTCTGAAAAGCCGTTGAAGAGTTTAAATTCCCATCAGTTTGAGGAGTATAAAAGGTAAACTTTTAGTATCGTGACGAGTGTTGAAGGCGAAAGTTCTTTATAATACAGTGTGTGTAACAACGAAATACCTAATTAGACTAGATTAGTTTGTTGATTTTTGAATCTCACTATATCAAATCTTTAGGTTTCAGAATAGAAAAGAAGCACTTCAACAAAATATCATTTTCCAACAATTTTAATCTTTCTGTTAAATGGCAATTCAGATTTACACTTAACGCAGTTAAATTTCAATTTTCAATTTCAAAACAAAGAAGAATCTCATCTATATGCAAGCCGGGAAAAAAAAAAACACAATAGAAGTTGGAAGATGCATGGAGGTTGAATCAGCACACTTTTAAGCATGTGTCTGCCAAGCAGGCGGTGTAAACATCTACAGAATATTATAACAGTAAGATCTACATCTTGAAACCTGCTTCAATTGATAGAGATGAGGAAATGTGAATGTTAAGACATGATGACATATGCTAGATTATTATAAGTGAAGCAGAACAAAACATCAAAAGCGAGCAAAACTAACATGAAATCATATATAAGCAAAGAGATTTTTGAGGGATGGAGGGGGGGTGTGGGTTGAGAGGGAAAGAAGAGAGATCATTTAGTTAAGTGGGCTGATGTGTGTAAATCAAAGGAGAATGGCGGTCTTTTTTTGGGCAACATTCAAAACAAAAACAAAGCTCTTCTTGGAAAATGGCTCTGGAGATTCAGTGTAGAGAAAGATGTATTGTAGAGATCAGTCATTGCAAGTAAGTATGGTACTCATGAATATGAGTGGGATTTCAATCACAAGGCTATTATTCGATCTGCTAGTCCTTGGAAAGCTATATCTGGTTTTTATCATATTTTCCAAAATTGTGTGAGATTTTCAGTTGGGTCAGGTTCGTATATTCGTTTTTGGTTGGATCATTAGTGGGGGGATTCCATTTTGGCTTCTAAATTCCCAAGGATTTTCCATCTGTCCAGGTCTAAGGAATCCCTTGTTTCTGAGGTACTTAGTTGGTCAGTTTCGGGTCTTTCTTGGAATCTTCCTCTCATTCAGGATCCTAAGCTGATTGATATTGACGAATTGGCTTCCATGTTTGATCTACTAAAAAATATGGTCATCGATGTTAACACACATGATTCAAGAGTATGGTGTCTAGATACGAGTGGGAGTTTTTCCACAAAGTCTCTTTGTTCTGTTTTCGTTTCTGATCAGGTTTCAATCACTCCTAATTTTTCTACCTCTGTTCTTTGGAAAGCCAAAATTCCTCTCAAAATAAAAGCTTTTACTTGGTTGACACTTCTGTATCAAATTAACACTGCGGATATGTTGCAAAGGAGAAGACCGTTTATGTTCTTGCCCCCCCAAGTATGCCCGATGTGCTTGAGATCCGGGGAATCAGTGGATCATCTGTTTGTGGGGTGTAGTTGGGCGTCACGAATTTGGGAGTATTTCATCAGACTAGCCGGTGTTGTATGGGTGGGACCATGCTCGCGATATTTACTTTTTTCTCTATGGCGGTTTCCTTCTCTTGGAAAGAGGGGTTAGATCCTTTATGAGTTGGTGTTCTATGCAAGTCTTTGGGGTATTTGGAGAGAAAGAAATAGCAGAATATTTGAAGACAAGAGAGCAAGTTTGGGGGCTTTGATTGAATCCATTGAGAGTTTGGTGTCATTTTGGGCAAGCATTCTTCCAGAATTTAAAGACATGTCCAAGTCAGATCTTTCTAGATATTAGGAGGCAGTGATTCATATGTAAACGTTATGTGTAGATGTAGGCCTCGTGATGTATTTTCTGTTTTCTAATTTCTGTTTTTTTCTGTTCTTGTTTCCCCCACTTGGGGAAAATTTGTATTTTCTATTCTCCCTCTTTTTATAAAATCTTTCATTATTAATCAAAAAAAAAAAAAAAAAAGAGAAGTAGTAGTTCATGATGGAAGAATGTTTGTAAATAATGACATTCACTTCTGAGACATCAATATCAGTCGAAACTCTTTCACAATGCGTTGCTTAATTGTAACAGAAAGAACAAGCATGTTTAACGTTCAGATGGTATACTACTCCATTACTTATTGAAGCTGCCAATAAAAAACCGAAATAACTAGTTATAGTAGGCATGAAGGAGCTGAATGAGTACAAAACCTTGCCAAACAACGGCTAAGAGAAAAAAGAGAAAGTTCTTTTTCTAGTTATCTGAATAAAAGAGCAGAACAAAAGACAGGGCTTCCCTTTCAAGCCGGTTGTGGACGAGGAGGGATTCGAATCCCCGACACCATGGGATTGACATGAGGGGGTAGGGATGGCAATATTTCTGGGAGCGAACTCCAGGCGAATATGAAGCGTATGGATACCTATTATGCCTTGGAATGAAAGACAATTCCGACCCACAATAATACCTACAGCTTTTCCCAATTTGACCAGGTCACCATGAGTGGGACTTTGACCACTTAAAGTTCCGACTAAAAAGATGAAATGATGTAGGGGAGCATTCCGCCTTAGATGGAAGAACCCGCGCGGGTACGTGTGGACGAAGCGACAGTAAAGTCTTGTGCTATGAGCGCATAAGCAGGTAAAGAGTACATGTGTTGAGCTATCCAGGAAGTAATAACCCCAAAACAAGCTAGAGCAAGGTCTAATTGAAAATGAATTGAATTTAGAAATCGAATGGATTCGTTCTTATACATACGCGAGGAAGGAAATCAAAAAGGAAAGAAGATGAGTTCTTCTTTCTTTTATCACTTAGGAGTCATGAGACGACATGGGGAGCAAAAAGGAAAGAGGGGAATGGGGTTTCTCTCGCTTTTGGCATAGCGGTCCCCCAGTGGGAGGCCCGCACGACAAGCTATTAGCTCAGTGGTAGGGAATTGACTTCTCTCTTCCATTGAAGAAAGAGATAAAAAAAAATAGGATCTATAAGACCCAGATCGTTAGATGATCCATTCACCACCTCCCTCCCCACATGGATATAAGTAGGTAAACGGGGCAAAGACTCCAGTTTTTCCTCTCTCTTCGGTACCCTCGTGTTTAGTTGCCACTGTTGAGTTTGGAACCTGAACAAACTGTCGGTGATAAGCAAGAGGAAGGTGAGGATGGTCCTTCGAGCTTTTCCTGGGAGTATGGTATGTTTCTAAGGGTCTCAAAAGGATCCATTGATCAAGAATTTCGATTTTTGGGAAGTATCATGATCGTCCAATAAGAAGGGTTTCAATTGTCATTAAAGAAGTATGCTACAGGATTTAAAGAAGTGATGAGCTAAAAGCACGCTCATTTTTTTTAAAGAACCATCAAGCGTTCAGAACTCCTAGAAACAAGAGTAAGAGCTATTATTCTTAGCAAGACTGTTGGCAGCTGTGATAAAGAGAAATATGCACCTTATATCTGATATTGAGGTGATAAATAGAAATGTGCACCTTATATGTGGGATTAGTCACTCCCCTCCACATGTTATTATTATTTTTTATCAACAACGAAGAAATATATCAAGGAAAGATAGAAAAAGTACAGCAAAAGGAAGAAGAGACAGATTCCCCAAGGCATGGAACCACCAAGTTTCCCAAGAAACCAAAAAAAAAATAAATAAATAAATAAGAAAAAACAGAAAATATAGCAAACCACAAAACATAGAAGTGCCATCAAAATACAGACATCACCAACCCCTATATAGGCCACTACATCCAGATACAGGGTCCCAACATCTGATGATATCCGAGGTGGAGACGTCCATGAATTCCGGGAGCACCCCTGACCATGCAGTCATAGTCCCCATAATAATATCAATTAGAGAACTGGAGCTCCTACAACAACTCTCAGAGATTCTTTTGTTGCGGTCACCCCAAATCTCCCAAAGGCTGGAGAAGAAAATAACCCTATACAATAACTGTCTCTTCTTCCCAAGAGATGGAAAGCACCACTGCTCAAGTAATTCTCTCACGAACCTATGTGGAACCCATTCCACCCCAATACTCCGAGCGAAAAAGCCACATATCTTCATAGCATATTCACATGAAAGAAATAAGTGATCCACTGATTCTCCATTTTTCAAGCACATTACACAAACCTATGGTGATAGAGCCATGTACTTTCTCCTCTTTTGTAAATTATCTACAATATTAATCCAATTCAAAAGGATATTCCACACAAAAGCTCTAACTTTAGGAGGGACTCTAGAACCCAAAGACGAGAAATAGAAAAGATTGGATTGGGATCATCTCTTTTCTCATGGAGGACATGTAGAAAGGATTAACAAGAAAAGTTTCCATTAGGATCAGAACACAAACCCTAGAGTCAGGAGATGACTCAACAATGAAGGTATCACGAAGAAGGTCAAGGAGTTTGATCCAACAACATAGAAACCATGGGAAGTCACTGGATTTCCCTTTTCCCTGCGACTATGTTTTCATAATTTTATAGGATGTTTTTTAAAAAAAATATTTTTTTTAAAATATATATATATATTTATTTTTTAAAAATCCTATAAAATTATGAAAACATAAATAAATAGTTAGTAAAAATTACAGGAACAATCTATCTACTTTAATTGGATGTATTACTTTTTGACTTTTTGTACAACTGGAGTCTGGAACTGACAGCTCAACACTTCAGCATCAACCATAACCCCCTTCAACAAATGGTCTTAATTAAGGGAGTGTTTTTTGTTTTTGCATGTTTTGATGTATTTGGACCTCAATTATGCTCATCTAGGAGTTTGGATCAAAATTTCATCAAAAAACTAAGATTTTCCTCCATTTCCCATTTTTTCTCCAGATGTCGCGACATGTCACGAAATGTCGTAGGTCTTACCAGTTTGAGACATGTCTTGTGACATCAACATTGCAAATCTTGGCTAGCTCCTCCACATCCGCCGTCCTCGGAATACGGTGAAGAGGAAGATTCCAAGAGAGACCAGACAAGGACCAACTCAAGACCTCGGCACCCAAAGAATCCTAAAACAAAGAAATACGAAAAACTCTAGGAACCCGTGAAGATTCTCCCACCATAAATCAGTCCAAAAAAGAATAAACACCAGAACCCACTGAGAATCTTACTTTACTGAAAAAAGCAGGAAATAAAGCTGTAATACCTTGCCAAGCACTAGTCAATTTAATGTGTGCCTTAGGATTGACATCCCAAACATTGTCGTGAGAACCATATTTACTAACAATGATGGATCGCCACAGAGCATCCTTCTCAGCACTAAATCTCCACAACCACTTACCCAAGAGAGCCTGATTTCATAAATGAAATGATGGCTGAAACAAACAAAAACAATTCCATAATAAGACTTAGCACAGCTAACCCTTGTTTGGCTACCTTCCAAAAACAAAACCCCTAAATCAATTATGCATAGAGTGCAGGCTGCTGGACTTAGTGGTGAAAATTCGGCAAACATCATCCCCTTCCTTCTCAGATCTATCATCCATTGGTGCCCTTCAGTTGTCTGTGCAACAGAATTTAATGAAGAAGTTTAAGCTGGTTCGTTAGCTGCGGCCACCTATTGTTTTCTTCAATCTGAACATGGCAACACTTCCCTTAGTAATTGGAGCTCTCCTAGTGGTGGTGGGATAGTCAGAGAGTCCAAAGGTTAATTGTGCCATGCTTTTGCATCTTCCTTCAGGTCAAACACTTTTGAAGTAGCTCTTGGGGTGGTCACAAGGCCTGCATATTAGGGCTGGAACAGCTACCACATCTCGATGCAAACTAGGCATTAACCCTATGAAAAACCTTATCAACTTGGACAATGCCATGCATAAGATGCCAATCAAAGACAGGTTTTAGAGGGAATTGCTTCTTGCCAAACCCAAGAGTCCAAAGGATTCACAACACTTGAGCTTCTAACTGCATTCCAAACTGATTTACAAAAAATTCACCATCATTTGGTGGGTCCAATGCACTAATCTTTGTTAAGACTTGACATGAGTTTCAGAGTTGGTGATGCAGTGGGATAACTCAGGTCGTAACAAATTAAAAAGCTCACCAAGTTGCCAATTGGGAGACAAGATCTAATTCAACTGAAGAGCACCAACAGGAAGATCCATCTGTCTGCAAGGACCCCTTCACCAGACCAATGGTCAAATCCAAAACTCAGATTGCCAAGACCAGCAATGCAGCAAGACTTGGCTTGTGACAGCTCAAAATTACACATAACCTCTGCATGTGTAAGAGCAATCAAACTTTTATGAAAAGAGAGAAGGATGTTGAGCTCTAATATATTTAGCATTCACGAATCTAGCCCATAACAAATTATTAGCCAGAATGTTCTAACCATTCTCAACATAAAATTATTTTCAACATCCTTCAATGAGCGGACACTAAAACCCCCTTATTCACAAGACAGACACAATCCCATGAAACCCACTTCTTTTGGCTCCTCTCAGCATCACCCCATAAAAGAGCCAGCAAACATCTATTCAAGTTTTGTTACCACACCATGGCATGCTAGAATGATGTGTATGAGAATACTAGTGGTATGACTAAGAAGAACCACCTTACCTCCTTGAGGCATAAGTTTTGACTCTTACCCAATAACTATCTTTTGAACTGTTGCAATCAATTCAGCATTAAAATTTGATACAGAGCCAACCAAAGTACAAGGGAGCACCCAAATAAAAAAGCTCCTATTAGAAAAACAGTACAAGAGTATATTATCTCCTTATGATAAAGAAGCTTAAACTTTTAAAAGGCCTTGATTAGATGATTTCCAGCCATTAAGGAATACTACGATATCATCGGCATAGAGAAGGTAGGTAATTGGAGGACAACCTCTTGGAATAGTGTAATAGCCCATTGAATCATCCAGAAGCAACCCCTGAAACCCCTATTTGAAGCCTCCAAAATAAAAAGTAAACAAGGAGAGAGAAGGTCTCCTTACCCCAACCTTCTAGAAGACTTGAAGAAACCTCCATAAGTTCTGCAAAGAACAATAGAAAACCAAGAAAGCTCCACTATTTGCTAATAAGAGAAACAAAACCAACAGAAAAAGAAAATCTTAAAGGGCAACTTTGATCAATTACCATACAAACCTGCCATAGGCCTTCGTCATGTCCAATTTGACAGTAATTTTGTTTCCTCTCACTTTCCTCTTCAGATCGAAAACCAGCTCCTAGACTAGGCCAATATTCTCAACTATGTTCCTACCTTTGACAAATGCTCCCTACATCAACAGCAACAAAGTGCCTTATCCCAACTCAAACATGCTCCCTGCTACTCAGAACTAAGCATAGGTAAAATACAATTAAGCCCATTAACAATTATCTAAGGGAAGACCTTAGAAGCCACATTGCAAAGACTTATAATCCCAAAATCAGATGTGTCTCAACCTTGGGGACCAAGGATATGAATGAAGCTGAATAAAATAGAGTGCCTCTAAACAAGGAGAATTAAGCTGAGAAACCATCATGATGTGGTGTCACGACTATTTGTCCAACATCATTTGAATGGCCTTGGCCTGTGCCATGGTGCAACATATGTAGGCACCTTGCACATGGGTTATCTTTTTCCTGTAAAAAGTAGTGCGAATAGGACAGTATGACTCCACTAGCAGAGGTGAAATTTCCTCCTGGCAAATGGGTAAAAACTTAGCATCCTCCTTAAAGAGGAGGTGGTAATACTAATTCAGTATGTTTGTCAAGGGACCCATTTGTATGCAACCTACATCCTAGGCTAGCATTCTTTCATTGTCTTTCACATATATCAACAAAAAATTCTATTTACAGGCTGACTCGTGGGCATGCAAGTGCTACACGCTTGTATTGAAAAATATTTGTTTGTGACTGTATAGGACTATCAAAAGGAATTCTAAAAGCAGGCTCCCAAGCTTCATCCATAGAGGGGAGAGCCATCAAACAAGAAATACAATCCAGCAAGATGTCATCAAAGTTACAGCCTTCAGAAGTGAGCGACTCTTCATATTAAGAAATCGTAGAATTATGAATAATGGCTGGCTCCTCAAACCAGGTCCATCCAAAAGTTCAAGTTTGGAAATCTGATTAACGCTTTTTAAGCTTTTGGTTGTGACATTAAAAACTTGCACTTACATCTGCCCCCATGAGCCATCAAGACTTCCGCTTCCAATAAATCTCTGCTTGGATAAGAGCATATTATTATAAATTCTCTTTTGCCTCTTTTTAATCATTTGAAATCTGATTAGACAGTCCTTGTTGCAGTTACAATTTCTGGACCAAGGATAGAATCCTCCAAGCCGCTAAAGTTTTGCAGCACATTTCTGCAACAATTTTGTTCCAAGCATTTAGAGCACATTTTAATTTCTTTAACTTGAAGGCAAAAGCATCAAGAGATTCAAGACCACTACCCGGTTCCTGGAAACAAAGAAGAACCCACCATAGTCATCAAATCCTTATGCTTGCACCACACTTTATGAAATATGAAAGACTTAGGACTGGTGTTAGCTACCATGTGAAAAGAAATAGGCGAAGGATAATCATCGGAACGTAGATGAATCAGATATTGTGCCTTAAATGGTAGGAGACTGTTGAACCCAATCAGCATTCACCAACACGCCATCAAATTCTCCCAAGTGACCAACCCAAAGAAACAAGCATCATTCAGCCCACAAGGGTGAGGAGCAACACCTCGTTGTTGAGAATGAATTTTACGCACATCTGGTTGATCATGCACATCTGCATTGCGCAGTTGCTTACGATGTCTGGTCGTTTTTCCTTCGTTGGCTTGGGGTTTGGTGGGTGATGCCTGAGGATGTTGGTGAGTGCCTTGCCTTGTACAGCGGAGTTTCCCGGAGTTGGGTGTGAGGGGCAGATTGATGTACCATGGAGTTTGGCATGCAACTCTTTGGATCCTTTGGGGGAAAGGAATCAAAGAGTCTTCGAGGACACGCGGAGATCGACAGGTTCGATTATTGATACTATTTTACATCTGGTGTGCTCTTGGATGGTGTGCCTCCATGCATTCAGAGGGATTTCTATGTCCGATATTTTAGCAAGATGGATTGACATAGCCAGATCATCTCCTCATTCGGAGCAGGTGGTGACCAGGTGGCAGGCTCCGGAGGTTGGGGCCATCAAAGTAAATTTTGATGGTTCATCCTTTGGTAACCCGGGTAGCTCAGGGATTGGCGGTGTTTTCAGAGATCACATGGGTCAAGTGTTACATGCCTTTTCTGGTCCAGTTGGGTTGGGTGATTCCGCGAGGGCTGAGCTGTTGGCCATTCTGACAGGGGCTAGGGAGGCATTTCGTGTGGGCTACAAATGGGTTTGGCGTTCGAAGGCAATTCTACCTCTGTGATATCTTGGATGAGGCGTGATGAGAGATACTCATGGAGATTCACTCATCTCGTCGGGCTGGCCAGGTTCCAAGGCAGCTTGGTTCATGCTTCCTTTGTAGATATTCCGAGAGGTGGGAACACCATGGCTGATTGGCTTGCTAGGAGTGAGGTTAGTAGAGAGAGTTATTCGTGGGCCTCCCATCTGATGAGATGGTGGATAGTGGAGCATGATTGTTTTTGTGGTGATCCCTACAGATGCGATTCCTTCTAGCTTTGTCTTAGCTCTTTGTTTTTGTACTCTTTTTTTTTCTGTTTGTGCCTTGGTTCTCATCTTGAAGACCTGACACTTTAGTGTTCTTTTTGTACTCTTTCTCTGATATTTAAATGTATTGCTGGTTAATCACCAAAAAAAACAATAGCACCATTGCCCAACCTAGGCACCTGACAGTATCAGAAGCAACTGAGCATTCCACTTAATTGAAATTACATTTTAATCACAGCAGGTTGAGCAATCCAGTATCAGGAATTGTTTTATAGTTGAAGGGCAGCTGGAGCTACCTCGGTATCTGATGATTTGTTTTTGTTCCTATTCAGCACTCTTCTATGCATCGATTGAGGAGGGGAGTAGTTGTAGGTAGCAGATCCTTGTTCCCAGGAGGGTCAATGTTCTTCTCCATAGGTCCAGCACCATCATTGGCACTTTTAGGGTCTTGGAAGAAAACTTACCACAATCAACAATGGAATGGCCTCGAAGGAAACAATGATCACGGTTGCGAGTCTACAGAAATAATCCTTTGCCAGATGCCAGAATCCTTCCCCGTACCAATCCAGAGTTAATTAAGATTGGTCTATGGGAGTAATCTATACAGATTACAGACCCGAACAAATCTTGATTAAGATTAACTAGCAGCATGGATCTGCAAAACCTTCCCAATGGAAACAACAATTGCTCTCAGATAAGAAGGATTGAAGAAATCCAAAGGTAAAAGAGGGACATGAATCTAAACCGGCACCATAGCCAAGCCTCTCTTTGGATGTAAGAAAGCTGACCATTTAAACAGATTACAGAGAGATCCACTAATGCAATGAGACTCCCTTGTCCACACACTAACCAACTCTGTAGATGAAGCAAGCCTAATCATAAAATGTTGACCAATAGGCCCAACAACAACTTCGCTATCAAGATTCCACAACTGCTTAATGAATCCATGGTAGGTCTACTCTTGGACAATTTTGCAAATAAGCATGTGCTGGAACACCTCATATCTTTTCATCTTCACAAAGTTGGAATTGATAGTGATACACCCTTGATAAGCAGCAGGTTGCTTTGGCATAAGAGGTATTTCTTCGAGAACATGGTTCCTGATAACGGCCTCTATATAAGATCTATAATTATAAGGTCTGAGCAGAGGGCCAACTTCCAAAGCAAGAGCAACTGTAGCTGTCCCCAGTGCAGCTGAGGCTGTAGGAGTAGCCATGAAAAAGGACGTTGAAACCCTAACCCAAGTTGCAAGGACAAAACCCAAACCAGAGCAGTATTCCTATCATGAGGTACAATCCTTTCATGTCCAGCAATGTTACACAGACTCTTCTACTCACTCTAAAGTACTCGTGTCAACATGACATGGGTATGGGATCCATGTCCGATCCTTTATAGCCTTGTCATTTTTTTTAACAGCTATTTCTTCTATTCTAAATGGATGACTGCCATATCTTCATTATTTACTTTTCTTTTTGTTTTTTTTGATGAATAATGAAAGATTTTATAAAAAGATAAGAGGAAAGAATATACAAGGTTTCCACAAGAGGGGGAAACAAAGCAGAAAAAAAAACTACAATACTACAAAGAGCCAAGAAATTGGCATCATCCATCTCCCACAACCGCACACAGTCTACATATGGATCACTGTCACCCAACATCTCAAAAGATCTGATCATGTAACATCTTTAAATTCTGGTAAAATGCTTTCCCAAAAAGACACCAAACTTTCTATCGATTCAATCAAAGTCTCCATAAAGGTCACGAAACTTAATTATCAAGTTCTAAATCTGTAAAAACTGATATTTTTGTGTATAGGCAGTACCATATTCTGCTATTCCTTAGTTTAAATAAGGTCGAAACATATTGTGCATGGGCCGAGTCCCTGTATCCTATGTTATGGGGATTAGATGAGTCTAACACCTAGATACACTCAAACCCAAAACCCGCACCCGAGTCCATGTGACATAGATGTCCAGTGCCTGACAGCAGAAAGCATAATTGAATCCTACAAATATATTTGTGTAAACCAAGATACAGATCGAATAGGTTACATAAAGGTCAGCGTTTTGAGCAATGTTTCGAAGCTCAGACTGGATTGTAGAGTCCAAGCCATTTAGTTAGTCCTCAGGTCCATTTTATGGGTTACCAGGACTTCTGGAAAGCAGTAAGGTTTGTCAACCTAGAAAGTTGAACATGGGTCATGAACCATGCATCCTTTTACGGGGTGGTGAATGGGTCTTAACTGGAAAACATCAACTCTGGCTCTTATTATATGAAATGTAAGAGGTTTCATATACAACGTAGCCCAAAAAAAATACAACATTCAACTTTTATTTAACTATACAATCTGTACAATATGCAATATTAACTCTATATAATTGTATACTACACAAGGTTTTAAATTTCGATTTCGCATGTGATTTCCCCAAGGGGGCCTGGTGAAATTTCGCCAAATTTCACCGAAATGGGGAAATATCGCCATGTCGCAAATCAAAAATAGTGAAATTTAAAACCCTGATACTACAGGACCCAGACACTGAGTTCCACTACCCCAAACAGGATATATATAAAACAAGTACATAAACAAAGTTGAGTACAGGAAGAAAAAAAATTTATATAATAGGATAGCTATAAGAAAAAAACCCACAAATTATCTTGGAAGAACTAACCTTTCAAGGCATCTCCAGTCTCATTTCCGACGAAAATACCATTAATGCAGCATCTTCTAAAGATCATTCTGTTCTCCGTAAGGGTCCCAGTTTTATCAGTCAAAATATATTCAACTTGTCCCAAGTCCTCACTTATTGCTGTACTGCAGAACACAATAATCACAGCTTGACACAAGGATACACAAGAATTTGATGTCATTGTATTTCAATTGGATGATTACAGTTTACTTTTCTTACTTTGTTGCATGGGATGGAGTGCTGGTTTCTTGATCATACATTTCCTCGTCCCAATCAATAAATTTCGCATATAAACTCTTTGCGATATCTAGAGAAACCTGCATGTATAGCTAGTATAAATTTTGAAACTCTATAAATGCCAAATCTACTATCAACTGCATGGTAATACATGAGATGGTAGACAGATGAAAAACAACATAGATGAACTTGAAGTAAGAAAGCATCAGGTCTCTCAAATTGATCTGATTGCATGCCCTTGAGAAAACAGCTTAATATTTCAGGTATCTAATAAAATATGAATGAGCGGACATCTCAAATAAGATTTGTTAGGTCTCACTGGAAAAATAAAAAATAGTCATATACTCATGAAGCTTAGTAAGCTTGACATGCACACACACAAAGCACAAAACAAAATACCAAGACAAATAACTATCGGTAGTTCAGTACATGCATGAAAAAAGCTAAACTGCATTTAGTAGTCTTCAAGTATAAATTTAGAAATGAGAGTATAAGGAAGGCTATGTTGATATATCACAAAGAAAAATGACTTTGAGCCAACAAATAAATGTATCCTGAAGCATAGGAAGAAGATCAAGTAGAAATACTTGGTTAAAATCTGATATAACTAAGCTAGATCTTAGCCTAGACTAAAACAGAAAATAACAAAGTGCAGAACAGCAACTAAATCTCTGTTTAGTGATGAAGAAAGTAAGTGATAGCTGCTGAAAATCCAAGGAGATTACTGAGAAAAGTGTGAAGTTTATTAAAAAATAGTGTCCTCAATAGTGTGGCTGTATTTTCCTTTATAGAGCTCTAAACGTCTTTCCTAATTCAACAGATGTGTCATGTGCGAGGCTAGCTAGGAGAGTGTAGCACACTTATTTCAATACTGTAATGTGGCTGCATGCATTTGGGGAGTGTATTAAGCAGATTGGGCATTCGTAGGGGATAACGAAGGGATATTCGGAAGCTAGTAGAAGGGTGGGGCAAAAAGAAAGGTAGAAATAAGAAGAATTCAATCTCGATTCTGGAATATTTTTGTCATTTGCTGGACTATTTGGAAGAAGCGTAACATAAGGCTTTTTGATGGCTTGGAGAGTGAGGTGGGGAGACTGATTGATCAGGTGCTTTCGACCCTTTTCTATGGCTTAGTGCTCTTAGTGAATTTCATTCTTCTTTTTTCTGATTTTTGGGGCAATTGGGATCTTCTGTTTGAATCGTAGATATGTTGTAATCACGGCCTTTAGCTTGTTGGGGTACTTTTGAATGCCTTTTATATGTTTTTAGGCCTAATGTACATACTTTGTGTACCTAGGAGGGTGTTGTCCTCTATACTTTTTATACTGTTGTAGTTTTTTTTCAATATTTTATATTGATACTTCTTTATTACCTGATCAAAAAAAAAAAAAAAATAGAACTCAAACAAACAATTGAAAATCTGTTGTGACTTTCTTAACCCCATACTAACTAATAAAACTAAAACAAACTCCCAGTAGAACTTAAACTCTTAAGTTAAATTCTTTAACAAGTAACATAAATCACTCTAATTTTGACTCCTAAATTGATTAGGACCACCTGAAACACTGTTGACATGACTAAAAAATTCAAATAGGAAAACAGATTTTACTGTTCCTGTTCACAGTTACTATTCACCACTGGTGTTCACTTTCTTCTCTTTTTCCCTTTCTTCTCAAGTCTTTTAAATTGATCCTGTCCAGCAAGTGTAGCTCGTGCAGCTCAGGTGAGCGGCACAAGCGTAACGCCTTCATTGGGTATTTAGTGAAATACTCTACTCAACACGCAAAATGCCACCCCAAAGTGAAAGTGAATTATATCAGATGCCTTCAAAAGAAATGGCGTGATTTGCCTACCTATATTCATAGCATGACGAACCATGTCTTTGGGCTGCTATTGTTGTTACATCACAAATTTACATGCTAACGAAGACAGGGAATAGAACTATGAAACTGAGAGATGGAAGTTCTGTAAAACATGCAGAAAAAAAAGGAGTGATTGGCACCCTCTCAACTTTATCATAATGTCATCGTACATGAACGAATCAAGGAGATCAAGGTAGACCGTCCAAATGACAGCCTACTCGCAATTTATCAAAATACATGTGCACATACAGTGACTAAAAGTGCAGAGAAGACTATCCCGTGGATAAAGGAAAGTTCCCCTGGCTTGATGGTAGAACCACTCAGATATAAAGTGTACACACAAGCATTTCAATTAATGTCCCCTCAATTTTCATCATGGACCATTTACTGCCACAAAGGAGATTAACTAGGAAACAATTATGAAGATCTCATATTTATAAGTACAGAGATTTAAAAATGATTTGGAAACAACTAATTTCGCACTTCGAAGCAATATCATTCTTTAGATTTTTTTCTCTCTTTTTGAGAAGTGAGAGTACGTGTTAGCATAATATAGGCAAAGCCACGATACACAAGAGGCATACAAAGAAGGAAGCCAAAAAAATCTAGCCAATGCTAAAGAAATTCCCAGATTATGTACCTAGATCCTTCTCCTTACCGAACATAACTGTGTCTGACACAACACCAAATGGGTATGGGTATGGGTATGGGTATGTGATACGTTTGACAATTCAAATTTGTGACCACTTTTTAGATGGAATTTTTAAGCTTGACTACATACCAGATCTCAAGACACAGCCAATCTCTTGGGGATATTGAAATGGCTAAAAGTGATATTTTCTTGTATAACTCTACAGCATTATCACATTCAAATTTATATATTACCATGTTTCAAATCTATTCTTTATCCTTGGAGTTCAATGTTTTCTTTTTTTGTTCCTTTTTTCGGATAAGAAACAGAAACTAAATACTATACATACATGAGTAAAGAAGTAATTACAAGTGGAAAGGGAATATGCACAAAAGCTATACAAAAATTACAAAATAAAATAATAATAATTAAAAAAATTGAATTAGAGTCTGTCATCTATAATGAAAATATGCACTAACAACTTCTTGGAAATGAGGTTCACCATATTCAATCTATCAAGGAAGCACCAAAGGCCCAGAAAAATTTACACTTTATCCTTGGAGTTCAATGTTTTCTTTTTCTGTTCCTTTTTTTTGGACAGAAACTAAATACTATACATACATGTGTATAGAAGTAATTACAAGAATGGGAAGTGAATATGCACAACAGCTATTTAAAAAGTAAAAAATAAATAAATAATTAGTAAATAATTAATAATAAAAAACTATTTTTTTTATCAATCAAAAACTATTCAATTAGAGCCTGTCCCCTATAATGAAAATATGCACTAACAACTCCTTGGAAATGAGGTTCAACATATTCAATCTATCAAGGAAGCACCCAAGGCCTAGAAAATAGCAAAAGCAACCAAACTCCATAAGATCTTTCTTTTCAATCCAAAGGTACCTTTGAGCCAAGAAGATCTATTTAACTGATATTGGGGCTATAAAAAAAAAGCCAAATAGAGAGAAAGAATCTCCAAAACCACCTAAACACGAGCAATCAATCTGCAAATAAAACAAATCTATTAGGGAGAGATCAACCTCTATGAACCAAATGAACAATCACTAAAATCTTCCCAAGTGCCAAAATCCATATAAATGCAGATACCCTGGGAGGTACAATAGAGTTCCACAACCCTGAAAGATCTATATCAGAGTTAGATTACTGGATGAGCAACTAATAGAAGGATACAGCAATAAAAGACCTCTAGAATCAGGACACCACACTTGCCAGTCTTCATCCTCTCCTGAAAAGGCTTGCAAATTCAAAAGATTTAGTAGCTGAATACATTCTCAGCTCACTCTGCCAATAAGACTCTCCTAAAGGTTGGTGATCAAATGATTTCCAAGAAAAATAGTAAGCTATAGGCAGAATCCTCAGAGACGAAAGCTGATATAGCTGACAGACAGAACTCAAGGGGTCTACTCCACACCAATAATCTCCCAAAAATAGATTTTATCTCCCACATCTAAATTCAACAATGTCTAATGGATTCATAATTTCATTGCAAATCCCCACTCCATGAGACATGTCTACCGATCTCGACCTCCAATATAAATCTTCTACCCAGACTTGGTGCGGATAATTCTATGTTAAATAGACAAAGAGTCTTTTGTATTTTCGAAGTCATTTACCTAAAAGAGCATTATTCATCCAGTAAATCTTCCTTAAACCCAGGCCTCCCCCTCTTTCCCATTTCACCAGATGGAAATTGATCCTCTCCCCATTACTACCCCAAAGAAATTGTCTTCTGAATTTTCTCAATTCTTTGTCACCAATCTTGGCATATTAAACAAAGACATATAGCAGACTAGTAGACTTGACAGTGTACTTTTGATGAGGGTAATCAAACCACCAAGTTAAAGATAAGATCTTTTCTATAAGGCTAATATCCTCTCCGATCTCCCAATTAGGGGATCTGAAATCTTCTTAGAAATGAACTGAGCTCCTATGAGAAGTTCCAGATAAGAAATTTGAAATGAACCCATTTGACAACCATTACACCTAGCACACTCAAAAAAATCCATCCTCTATACTCACTCCAATAGTAATGCTTTATTTTGCAAGCTCGCGTCAAAGCCCAAACACTACCTCAAACAATAAAGAATGGCCTGAGATTGGAAATCTCCACCAATGAGCTGTAAAAGAAGAAAATAATATCATATGCATAACATATATGAGACACAACAGTCCAACTTCACTATTGGCGATAATGGATATCCCTTCCGCAGGCCTCCCGAACTGAAAAAATGCGCTTTAGATTCTTCATTCATAACACCGAAAAAGTCAAAGAAGAGATACCACCCCTGATCATGCTCTCCATCTAGCTCCAAACCCCATCACCCGCATTAGGTAGACCAAAAAAAACCAATCTACATTGACATAAGCCTATTTTAAATCAATTTTCCAAACTAACCTATGACGTTATTCTAGAATCCAACATTCATTAAAAAAGAAAGGTGAGAGAAAGATAGAGCTGGAAACTTCAATCCCTGTTTCCACTCAATCTGGCAATGGATAGAGGTCGGGTTAGGTCAGTTGGGTGTTAATGGGCTCATGCTCAACCTGAACTCACCAGTTCAATAACCGGGTTGAGAAATATAATCCTGAGACCAACACACCTCAACCCGTGCAACCCTGCTTACCTGATTGATCTCCCCTATAATAAATATATATATATATATATATATAT
>JAUPMG010000005.1:6882778-6897503 GCA_031762675.1 Pachysandra terminalis
GGATGACCAAGAACTCATACCATGGTCCTTCATTCGGATATTCAACATACCATTGCTACAAGAAAGCATAAAAGTGACTATGCCTTTTAGAGACAAAATATGGTGGAATAGTTATAAGCTTAAATATAGACATGTCAAGAATGATAAAGTTCAGAAAGTGAGGCTATCATAGTAGCTGAATATTATGAGCAGTAACTGTGAAGTAATAACAACCAAAGTTCAGAGAGCAAACTCTAAAAATAAAACTAAGAGAATAATCTTTGATGATAAAACTATTACGAAAACCTGCATAAAAATTGACAACTTGAAAAGAATACCAACTCTGAAATCTAATATCATCCCAACATATGCAAGACAAGACAGTTTAGTTTCACTGCACAAGTCAAAAAATTTCATGTATGGAATGAAATAGAAAACTGTCATGATTCTAGAATATAGAGCTATGTTTTTATTGATGAGCCATGTCATATGGACATGCCTATTCAACCAGGTGTCCTAAGAGATGATGCAGTCAGCTCCCGAAAGCCATAATCCATAACTTTATATTCCTAATTCTGTTTTGGGAGATCTTTGGCTCCCAGAAGTATTTCTTCAAGACTTGCTATGGTTATTTCAAGTTGTTTGTAATTATTTCAATGTTTTGGACCCCAAGAAGCGGTAAGAATATCAATCAGAAAAATAGTGACTTCTTGTAGGGTTATTTTGGTTGCTTTAAGAATTTTATTTAAGTTTATCTAAATGGATTAGGTGAGATTAGTTACTAGGTCTTAAGTTAGGTTTTCAGATTTCTTTTCTTATAAATAGATGTTATGAAAGATTTATGAGGAATGCTTTTGGATTATTGAATGAAATTTAAGCTTAACACTTTTGAATTCATTTGAGACTTCTGGTTGCTTGGATTAGCACCCAACATGATGTTTTCCCCTTGGTTTCCCTTCAAGTTTTTTTTCTGTTGGTTTCCCTTCAAGATTGAAAATAATTGAAGTTACTCTCCCACCACTGTCTAGCTGCATAGCAGGGGACAGATTTCCCAATGAAGAAGTAATAAAAGAGTCTAAAAAGGTTAATTCACTTCCCAAATCTGCAGCAAAAGAAGAGAATAAAGAAAAGAAAGTGGTTATTGATGTGCTAAAGATGATTATTGATGTGGACAGTCAAAGTACGTAATTTGACATTCACCAACAGAAGTATTACCAATTACAACTACTGTGGGCAGTCAAAGTACGTAATTTGACATTCACCAACAAAAGTTATGGTCATTAAACTTGTGCCTCAAATACAAATATTGAATAATTCATGGCTGTTAATTTGATTGGTATTAATTCAATTTTCAAGCATGTACAGTTAAGGAACAGTAGTTTCAATAATACGGAAAACAGCTGGCTTTTCAAAGATTGAGTATTTACCATTATTTGGTATGTAAAAATGGAAGGGCATAAATCTTATAGATGTGGTAAACTATTAATAACGCCTAGAGTCTGCGAAGATAACATATATGGTAATTCATTGCTCATACAAAAACTCAAAGATGAGCCTTCTCAAGCAAGGGAGTCTGACGCAGTTAGATTAGAGTTAAAATTATATGCCCGTGTGTTTGTTTTGGATTATATTGGGCCTATTGAATATATTGTTCAAGAACTGGGATGGATATTTCTATCTTTTGTTGATATTTCAACACTTTGGTTTGCAATAAGTGGTTGAGAGATCGAGGATAGTGTGATGGATTTCTAGATTATTTTGGTCATTTTAGAATTTTATTTAGGTGTTTTTACATGGATGGCTGAATTTAGTTACCTGGATCTAGCTTTCAGGGTTTCTTTCTTATAAATAGATGTTATGAAAGAGTTATAAGCTGTTCATTGGATAATTAAACGAAATTCAGCGTTTAGGCTTTTGAATTCTTTTGATATCTTCAAGGTTGCTTGGATTCCAAGTGGTTTCTTCCTCTTTTCCCCTTCAAGAAACCTGGGATTTGACAGTGATCAAACTCAATGAAGTAATTATATCTACCATCTTCCAACTGCATAATGCAATAATAACTGCCACAAGCCCATAATGGCAGACACATCTATAATAGAAAATATATTTATAATCTGTCCAACACATTCAATAAAATGATAAACATAAACGTGCAAGTTACAACTAACCTTTCGTGCTTCTGTATCTTTCCAAACATTTCCAGCTATGCCTAGAACAATAACAACCACTATTTGAAACACAAATATTGCACCAGTCAACTTGTCGACCATCTTATCCATGGCTGTAAGTTTTGGTTCAGGTATACCACTACTCATACCCAACTTGGTTTCATTACCTGAAAAAATAAAATCAAACAAATCTGAATTGAGCAAGCAATACAGGACGCTGTTGTTCTCACAATTGCAACATAATTATTATTATTGTTGTTCTCACCTAGCAACCATCAATATCGTTGTTCTCACAACAACAAAATGCCTTATCACAACAATAACAGTATTGTTGTTCACACTTATATATCCATTGTTTGAAATCACAAACTTGCTCAATCACGATAACTATTAATAGAATCTTCTTCAATCCTTTTTCTCGAAGTTACAATGTAAATGCTTTATAATGTGTTTTAGAGTGTACGAACCATGAATAAGTGTTTGGTGGCCAACCGACAGCATGAGCAAGAGGGTCCAGCAGCATCTGACACAGCCTCAATGAGTCCAACCATGGTGGCATTCTGTCCATGGAAATGGGAGGTTTCTTGGCAATAGAGAGAACAAAATGAAGGTGGAAGGGGCAGACTTAGTATGTATAGAGTGAAAGAGGTTTGCAATGAACAAGAAGCTATTAAGAAAAGCAGCATTTCCTTCTTGATAGGTTGTGCAAAGTGAGTTCAGTTGAAAAATGACCAAGATGATGGAGGTGGATTTGGGAACTGTTGGAAACAATTTGAAATTCCTTGTATGGAAATTCGAAAGACACCCTCTATCATGCTCTGATGTTCTTGAATGGGCTTCTAAGAGATAGAATGTAACCATAGCTAGCAGAATATGTTTCCTCATTATGCTCTGGATTGGTCAAAAGGGTGTGTGCTCAAGAAACCATTTGGTGGACCTTACTTTCTCCTGTTCGACATGAGGGGCATTCAGTGGCTTGTGAACCTAGCAATAAGTTAAACATAGAATATGGCTAACAGTTTCCAGCTTCCCTCTGCACCCATGGTCCCTTAAAATTTTCTCTGGTGATAGGGGGCCCTTTTGGAGGTTGCATTCATGTAAATCCTCTTATAGTGACCAAGGAATAACTTCAGTTCGCACAATTGCAAAAGTGATAAAGGGATTCTAAAAGAAGTCAGTAACAGTGTTGGCAGGTGTTGGGAAGGGTACTCAAATGCCCCATTCACCAAGGCGTATCAGATAGAGCAGCCATCATCAGATAATCTGGTTGGATGGGATGGAGGATTCAAATTGCCAGTTCAGTGAGATTACACATGCAACTGAAGCAAAGAACCATATTTCTTAGTTTTCCTTAATCGATCCAGGTAAAGAATGATGACCTAACACTAGGCTCTGAAGAACAGCAACCAGACCCATTACATCCCATATAGAAATTTAAATCCAAATTAACGTTATGGAGGAAGTTGAATCTAGTACGAGAGGGACTCCTAAAATCGTCCTAGTCGCAAGGCCTTTAACGGCACATGAGCCTCTTGGATCGAAATGGAAAGCCAAACTCTCAGTTGCAGGGGCTAACCATAATCATGAGATGGACCAGAAATAGGGCAATTAACTAAGAGGTTATAAGAGGCCCACTAACAATGTTAACAAAGGCAAGTGCATCTCTATTCCAAAGCCCAAAGCACCCTCCTCCACTTCCATTTAGGGCATATTTTATCCCCCCCCACCCACCCCACTCTTTTCTAGGAGATGTGCATAGTCTGGCAAGCAAGATTGAACCAAGCAACAAACTCAAACTGAGCAGCATGTGCAGATGGTAGAAGAGAGGGAGGAGTTGTTTACGGGTCCTCCTTTCATAGATATGGTGGGTGGTGGCCTGCCGGTGCTCTGAGCCGTTCTCTCCCCCTTATGTTCTGTCCTTCTTCCCTTTGGTTACCTTTGTTTTTATTTTCCTTTTCTGGCCGTTAGTGCTCACCTTGAGCATTCGGCTCTTCTCTTGTTGTATCTGTTCCTGATTTATCTCATATATATCATGGTTATTAATCAAAAAAAAAAAAATGGGTGAAGGATCATTTAACCATAGAAAGCGGGAAATGACAGTGGAATCTTAAGCTAAGGAATATCTTTGATTGAGAAGTGGAAGAGGTGGCAAATCTGACGGAGGTAGTCAACAAGATAAAGCTAAGAGAAGGCATAGACTCTAGAATGTGGAACTGGGGAGAGGAAGGTGCTTTTTCAGTTAAATTCATGTACATACCTTTGTCCGAGGAAGGTAGAGAGGAAGACCATTGGAGATTAATTTAGTTCGCTTGAATCCCATCAAAGGTTTCTTTCTTTCTATGGTCAGCTGTTCTAAATAGAATCCTAACATGAGATAACCTAAAGGGGAGAGGGTGGTCAATGGCTTCTAGATGCTGTCTTTGCAAAAAGGAGGAGACAGTTTCGCATCTACTTCTTCACTGCGAGGTGACCAGGAAGATTTGGTATTCTATCTTCAAAAGATTCAGTTTAGAATGGGTTATGCACAAACATTTCATGGCAACTTTAATTAGCTGGGGCTGGAGGAAAAAAAATGAGGTGTACGAGAAGAAGCTGCATTTTGTGGAACTTATGTCCGGCAGCAATATCTTGGACTGTATGGTGCGAGAGAAATCAGAAATTATTTGACGGGCTGGAAAAGGATGATCAAAAACTGATTGACCATACCATCTCACTGCTGTTTTTTTTTTTTTTTGGACATCCATATATACAGAATTTGGGGGGATTAATCATTCTGATTTTGACTGTAATTGGGGAATGAAATGGGATACTCAGATATAGAGTAGTCTTTTTCATGGTTTCGGGGTTGTTAGTTGTATAAATACACACACAATCTACAGATATAAGTCTTAATACATATTAATAATAATTACATTTACCGATCAAAAAAAAGGATAATGCTCAGATCGTTGGTGACGTCACAAGTCATTGGAAGCTCAGAAGTAAGAGGGGGAGATTCACATTGTTCTAAAATATATGCCCTTTTGCTGTTTTTTGAACTATATCTTGTGAAAGGATTCTTTTAAAGGCAAGGGGATCTGTGTCTCCAGTGGGAAGGATCCTGTTCTTAGACTCTTTTTCCATTGGTTCACATTTCCTAGAGTTTGAGGGGGAGATTTTTCAAGCTACCTTCTAAATTAGAAAAAAGCGTTGATGTCTCTCCTATTCCAAGCAATGCCTTTCCCTTTGATCAAATTTTACACTTCCAGGGATAAAACAAGTGAAGACTTCTTCATTGGTGGCACATACAACGTGAAGTAGTGGAATGCTCTAGTTATGATTTTTTTCATATCAGAAAAATAGAAACTTGCCTGTATAGACAGCTACTCCACAAGCCCATTCTGTATTCCGCAAGTAGCATGACTGAAGCAATGTATTATTGATGGTTAAGGAGCATAAATCATTATCAATAAATGGAGGAAACAACCTCAAATTTGCATCAAATCTCCTGATGTCCTTATCTGGGTTAGGACACTCGATAACACCCTGTTCAATGAAGAAATAATGCAGAAAACGATCCACAAATAATACTGAGTTAAAAAATGGATACCACCAAATCTTACAACCATGAAAAGGCAGTACAAGAACTTGCCTTGATTTTGTGTAGTAGTTCAGAAGCTAGACCCGTGCAGGCGGATGGTATAACCCTCGTCTTAAGATCAGTTTCACCGTCTAAGGCAGCAGTCTACAGATGTGATGGAATAATATGTTTCATCACATGAATCATCATAGATTTAGAAAGAAAACTCTCATGTTCTCAATGAAAATAATTGCATGATCCAACGAAAAAGTATAAGCATTTTTAGCTCTAATGCAATAACATATACTAAAATACAGTAGGTAATAAAGTTAAGCTCATAGTAGCATTTGAGCAATGGATGGAATGTTATAAGCTCGTGATAAGTTTAGTCAAGTTAACAGTGACACGTCTAGCACGCAATCACATTTATATAGTAGTATGATTAATAAATAATAAGAACAACAAAAGAAGAGAAGAAAAAGAATTTTACAGTGAATATAGCTTGACAATTAAAAAGACGAACTACTCACAATAATAGAGCTTGTCTGGTAATTACCTCAACATAGCATACACCTTGTGCTTCTGAAGTACCAAGTAAAACAAGATCGCATGGGACTTCATCATTCTCACGAAGCCACACTATGTTACCAACTCGAATGTTCTGTGCTTGAATCTAACACCAGAAAATATCATCAATGCTAGGAAGAGAGACTGGTTATTTACAAAAAAACAAGTACAAAAGCACATAAACTAAGAGACTATTGAAGACCAAAGCTATTTATGAAATTCCTTTAACAGTTAACTGTATGAATTGTATAGAGTAGATTGAAAAAGAAAAAAAATACAATACAAGGATTACTCAACTAATAACTCACCTAATACAATAGAAAAAAAGAAATACAAACCCTGTTACAAAAATTTAATCTATGTCATCCTTTTTAGCAGTCCTCCCAATTCAGACGCCCAAACTCCATCAGATTACCACCCATTCAGAACCAACCAGGCAATATATGGATGAAGGCCTAGACACATACTGACAGATAACCAATTTCACTCCAAAAGCCCCATAAAATAGCAAAATAAATAACTTCACAAAGATCATCCACTGTATAGTAATTCAGAATGTAATTAATAAGGTAAATAACTTTTTATCATTAACATAATGTTTTATTCAAGAGATGAAAAAAGAACATATCAAGTATAAATACAGAAAATGTCACCCTTGTGAAGAGGCAAAGGAAAAAACTAAATAGAAAGCCTTACACAAACAGCTATGAAGAAATTATGAAGGAAAATATGTACCCCTGTAAAGATCCAAGCAGACCATCACTCTCTTAAGCAAATAATCTGCAATATTAGGCACTGATCTAGGAACCCAAGAGAAAAAGACAACCAAGGAACTTGAAACACATCTTTCAGCAGTGCAAAACAAAAAACTTGTTCTGAAAGAAAAATATTCTGGGTTGACACGTCCTGTTAACATATTTTATTTGAATAACACATTGAAGATAAGAACGCAAATGAAGCACTAATGTTCACAAGGATAATTCCTCACAACATCTACAACATTAAGACTGACATACACACTTGCTCGGAAACCACTAGTGCACCGAATATTCCATTCATTTACCAAGACGTAAGTGAATCATGAAGCACTACGTAACGCATCTCTATTTGCCAATAATCAAATCACTCATGAGCTAGCATGTCATCAACCATATGATGAAGAGTATGGGTCGAAATATCATATCGAGGTAGTATATTGGTCAGGTAAAAAACGGATACGCGTGGAAACGCTATAAAAACTATGGATACGGTGTATACACATTGAAATAGTGGATACTTAAAACATAACTCATTTTGATGCGAAGATAAGTTAAAAATATGATAGATTATCCTGTTTTTCATATCACCCATACACATAATATATATTAATGTGGAAATATACCAGTACGCGAGCAACTGAATAGAAATTTAAACATATAGGCATCTAAATATTTACTTGAAATTCGTAGATCCATATAATAGAACTCTAAAACATGTTTTAGACATAAAAAAGTATAATTTGGAAAAGAAAAAAAAATACTCTTACAATGCATACCTCGAAAAGCTATGCATGAAGAGGAAAAGTGCTTTTTAAGCTCCAAATATTACATGTTTTCAACCAAACTAAGAATATTTTGAGACGAAATTGGAATGGGGTTCGGTTTTTTGGTTAAGGAGAGAAAAAGAGTTGAACAATGTACCAATGGTTTGTTTTTCACGCTTTTACATGTATAAAAAGCAGAGGCATTACATGTATCGAGTATATCGGTTGAATACACTCGATATATTGTAGCATATAGGCCGTATTAATAATTATGGTCGATATGTTACATGTATCAACTTATACAGCGTAGAAATTAGCGTATCCTAAACACATCTGGGTATTGTGCCGATACTGTGGATACAAGATACATATCTACCGTATCAGCAGATAAGATATTTTAAGAGAAAAGGGGAGGAGAGAGCGGGAAAAAGAGACATTTACTTGTCTGGCTCGTCTAATATTATTTTCTTTTTCCTCTCTTCTTGTTCTCCTTTCATGTGTTGTCTCATAAAGATGTAAGGGGAGGAGAGAGAGAGAGAGAGAGAGAGAGAGAGAGAGAGAGAGAGAGACATTCTCTAATAATATTATTTTCCAAAGAAATTTCATGTAGGAGTGGAAAGGCTATGACTCAAGAATCATTAGGTTAAATAGGAGCTAGTATGCAAGGCCTAGAGAAAATGGGGATTCGGCATTAGACCTTTGACTCCCGCCAACAAAGATTTGATGGAAAAATGTCCTTGGAAGTTTGGGGAGAAAAGGAACAGAATTTGGGGGGATGAGTAAATAAAAGATATGGTAACAAAAAACTGGATTGGGATTGTAATCTTGTGCAAGGCAGCCACGGTGAAATGCTTTGGAAGGAAATTACCACCGCATATGAAGTGTTTGCCAAGGGTATTGTATTCAAGGTGGGATGAGTCCTGGACTCAATTTTGGCTCGCCCTTGGTCCAGTGGGTCACCTTAATATAAATAAGAACTATATGTTATCTATACAAATATACATTCTTGTATAATCTACCCTTGTGTTGAAATATCCTAACTAATCCCAAAATAAACCCCAACTGCTTTCAAATTCTTCAAAAAGAGTTCCTTTAAACTCCGTGTGAACCGAGACCCAAAAAATAGAAGCGATAAAAACCTTCTCCGCTAGCCTCTGAACAGAAGACTCCTTGCCATAAAAAATCCTGCTGTTTCTTTCACACCAAATTGACCAAATAATAACAGCTGGACAATAATTCCATAATAGATCTTGTAAATGTCAACACTCTTCTGAGACGTGATTCTCACCCCTTCTTCCACGGGATGGTATACCAAACCAAAAGGAGAAAAATAATAACATGTACAGCAGAAGCAATTAAATCAATTAAAATCAAATCTCAAACTATATTAAAATCTTATAATATTAATAAGTCCAATCAAACCAAAACCAATTATAAAATCTGAAAAATAATCCCTATTAACTATTTTTTTTTTTTTTGACAAGTATAATCCCTATTAACTATTACATCAAAACAATGCTTAAATAAGCCCTAATCTAATAACAATCAAAGAATCCTAATTTACTAGTCTTCATCATCATCAAGCATCGCGTACCACCTTTCCTGAAAAACAATCTGGTGTGGGGTAAGCTTTGGGGGCAAGCCTAGTGAGAAAGAAGTACAATGGAGTTTCCTACTCAAGTATTAGGCTCCATGCCTTCTCCTCTTTCCAATCTTCTTCCTCTTCCAACCCCAGCTTCCCAGAACCTCTTTCAAATCCTTGTGCACGACCCAAACCAGCTTGAATCTTTGAATAAAGGCGCACCAAATGCTCCGGGAAAATTCACAGTGAAGAAACAAATGAGAAGCGGATTCCGCTCCTTGCACAAACAGCACCTAAATGCCAAAACCCATCCTCTCCTCTTCAAATAATCTAGTGTAAGCACGCTATCCTCTACCGCAGTCCACAGAAAAAAGGAGACTTTAGAAGGCAAACCAGCACTCCAAATCAGCCTCCACGGACCATCCCACGGCATTTTATCCTGCAAAGAATTGTACACAGAGCTCACCGAAAATCCACCTTCTTCCGACCATAACCAAGTTCTAGAGTCCCTTACCTCCCTAACTTTAACTTTATAGATCTCACCCAACAGTGCAACAACTTCCTCCTCCTCCCAATCTAAGATATTTCTCCTAAAATCCAGATCCCATCTTCAGCCTATATCTTCCTTAATTAGATAGTCCTTTACCCATGCATTGGTATTAGAAAGGAAGTCCCATTGTAACTTCTCTAATCTTCTCGCAACGGAAGTAGGAATCTTCATTAACGACATATAACAAGTTGGAAGATTAGATAAAGAACACTTGATCAGAACCAGCCTCCCACCCTTCAACAAGTATCTAGTCTTCCACGATGCCAACTTCTTCTCCGATCTCTCCACCACCTTGTTCCAACCCCTATAGATTTGTATGGTGCACCCAATGGGAAACCCAAGTACGAAGAGGAGAGAGAGCCCACCTTGCAACCCAACCAACTAACCAACTGTTCAAGACTATCAGTCACCTCAAAACACAAGAACACACATCTCAACGCCTTTAAATCAGTTTGCTGTGCCCGACAAAAAATCAATGTGTCATCAGCAAATTGTAGATGAGAAATGTTAGGAGCTGAATCTGCAACCTGATGAGACTCAATTCTTCCGTGCGTGTAAGTAATTCCCAAGACATTCCACCACCAAAATGAACAAGAAAGGAGAAAGGGGATCGCCTTGTCTAAGCACTCTAGAAGAATTGAAGAAGCCAACCGCAGATCCATTCACCAAAACAGAAAAAGAACGGGAGGAGATGCAGAACCTGATCCAATTAATCCACTTAGCACTGAAACCCATTCTTCCCAATATATACAGCAAAAAATCCCAGTTCACATGGTCATAAGCCCTCTCCATATCTACTTTACATATCAAAGCACTTCTTTTTTCTTCAACACCGAATCAATACATTCGTTGGCGATCAACACTCCATCTAAAATTTGTCTTCCTCCCACAAACGCACTTTGCGTATTACTAATAAGGCCCTCAACCACCTTCTTAATTCTATTTAATAACACCTTAGCCAAAATCTTGTATAAGCTCCCCACAAGGTTAATAGGTCGGAAATCCTTAATATCCAAAGCATGGTGTTTAAACTCGGTATCAGATCAAGGATCGTCCAGGTCCGATACCGAGTTGGATCGGCGATCCAACTCAGGATCGGCCGATACAATACATGGGTCAAGCGCTATTATATTCCTATTAATATTAGTAATCTCGTAAAAAATAACAATGGTACTATCGAGCGCAGTTGGTAGTGTAAGCGTTTTTGAGCTTAGGGTCAAGGGTTCGAATCCCATGCTAAGCATGTTTTTGTATTTATTGCTGATATTAGATTTCAATAAATATTATTAATCAGTTCAAAAATTATAACACGCGAGTCTAGCTCAAATGGTATGGTGCCTTGATCTCTATGTTTGTGGTCAAAGGTTCGAACCCATGGTGGCGTGTTTTAGTATTTGTTGGTAATATTAGATTTCAATAAATTAAATTAATCAGTTTGAAGATTACAATACCAATGCCTAGCTCAGATGGTTGAGTGCCTTGCTCTTTACCTGGTCGTGGGTTCAAGCCCGCTTGATAACCTTTTTACTGTTTGTTGGTAATATTAGATTTCAATAAATTATATTAATCAGTTTAAAGATTACAATACCAATGCCTAGCTCAGATGGTTGAGTACCTTGCTCTTTACCTGGTTGTGGGTTCAAGCCCGCTTGTTAACCTTTTTACTGTGTTTAATTGAGATAGTGTTTGACTCGTCTGATCCGTCTGGGATTGCCCGATCTGACTCGGTCCGAAACCGAGCCAGATCATTAGGATCGGACGATTTGACTCGGTTTCGGACCGAGTCACCGAATTACTAATATAATAGGGATCGGCCAAGGATCGTGACTCGCCCATGGTCGATCCCGAGTTGGACCGGCCAATCCGGACCAGGATCGGCCGATCCTTTGCACTATGATCCAAAGGATCTTCTTTTTAGGAATGAGAGCTAAAAAAGTTGTCTTAACATTCTTAACTACACTACCTTTAGCAAAAAATTCTGAAAACTAACCCCCATAACATCAACCCTGATGACCTCCCAACAACTCTTGAAAAATGTTAAAGTGAAACCATCCGGACCCGGAGATTTGTCCCCACTCAATTCCTTAACTGTCCCCCACACTTCTTCAGAAAACTCTTTCTATAGACTATCCACCTCCAAAGAAGACAACCTGTCCACCGCCAAACCATCCAACTTAGGTTTAAACCTTGATTTCTCTTCAAATAATTGTTTGTAAAATCCCTCCGCAGCTTTCTTGATCTCCTCCTCTTCCCCCCATTCCACCCCATCTAAAACCAACTTCCTAATAGAATTAACCCTATTTCTAGCGTTAGCCATTTTGTGAAAAAACTAGGTATTTTTGTCCACTTCTTTCAACCATAAAGCCCTTGATTTCAGCCCCCAACTAATTTCCTCCATTCTTGCTACCCTTTCTAACTCCTTCTTGAGATCCTCCCTCTCCAATCTCTCCACCCTACCCAAAATCCCCTTCTCCTCCTTTCCATCCAATTGTTGAATTTAGTCAAGCAACTTGCCCAATCTATTCTCCACCCTACCCAACTTCTCCTTATTCCACTTCTTCAACTCTTCCTTCAACAGTTTAAGTTTCTTACAGAAAACAAAACTCGGGGACCCAAAAACCCTGTCCCACTAGTTTTTCACCAAATCCACAAAGCCTGCTTCCTCCAACCACATATTCTCAAACCTTAAAGGGCCTTTTTCTGATCACCTTATCCTCATTCACTAGTATAATAGCCAAATGATCAGAAGTAGGTCTCACAAAAGAAACAGCCTGCACATCCACAAAAGCATCTTCCCATTCAACGGACAAAATGAATCTGTCCAGCTTACAGTTGATCTGGTTATCTTGGTAATTATTCCAAGCAACCTCCGCCCCGGATATTGGAACATCAATAAGAAGATTCCTGTCAATAAACTCCGAAAAACTTTACAAATCCACATTCAGCCCCCCCCCCCCCCCCCCCCCCATTACTACCTCTTTCCTTTAAAACTACTGAAATGGAGAAAGAACCAATAACAGAATGAATAAGCTCGTACAAATCCAATCTCCACGCTAACACTTGACCCCCGGAGGTCCCCACGGCTGATTTGAACATCATCTCTACATTTTTTCTGCTCCAAAGTTGTAACAAAACTTCCTTATTAACTTCCTCCAGCTTGATTTCTTGAAACATAACTATGTCAAGCTTCCATTATCCCAATGGTTGACAACCTTATCACAAGAAGGTGGACAATTACAAACAGATACAGCCTTTGCAAGGAGTTTACTGAATCAGTTAACTGCCTTCAAATGCACTGCTTTTTTATAGCATTACTTATTGACTACATTTTGGGTTGGCTGGGCCTAGTCAGTAAATATCATCCATAACAAAGCAGCCACGTAGTTTGAATTGAGGTATGAATCAAGGAAAATGTTCTCCCTTAAACATGATTTAAATGCCGTAAATTAAAGGGGATGCCCTTGATCCTAGCTGTTGCAGGATCAAGGAAGATTTTTTTTATTATTAATGAAGTGCATTTATATAAGTGTATAAAGAATGTACAAAGAGTGAATTCCAGTGGGGAGCCCTAACAAAAAAAAACAAGCAAACAAAGAAACAGTATAAAAGAAAGAAGAATACAGATAGGTAACTCAAGGATAATCCTACAACAGCTCAGACCGACTCGACCCAACAACAGCTCATCCTCCCACATCTCTCCCCACTCTGGGTTCAGGATCCCCAAAAAAAACCCAGTCTCTGAGCACCCCTCTTGGATAATCTATCTGCCAACGAACTAGCACATCCGGGAACATGAGAAAAAGATACGTCCATGCTAGCCAGCTGCCAGCCAATATCTCAAAAGCCTCACTATATGAAGAAACCGCCCTGCACATGTCACCGATGTAGAGAGCTAGGAGATAATTGTGAAAGAATCCCCATCAACCTCCAACTTCCTCACTCCCAGCAACCTAGCCTGCTTCAGGCTAATGGCAAGAGCAAGAACATCTACCCTAACTGCATCTCTCCTCCCAATATTCCTAGAGAATAAATGTATGATGTGCCCAGTATGGTATCTAAAGGTGACTCCTACTCCTGAGTCTCATGGATTGCCAAAAGAGCAACCATCAAAGTTCATCTTCACAACACCCATCTTAGGTGGAGACTACCTCACAAACTGTCTCTCTATGTTAAGGTAAGTAAATATTATGCTCCGGCAGTCTCTACAGAAAGAGAATGAAGTAAAGTCTCTAAACTCTAGAGCATGAGCAACCTAGTCTGCAGCTCTCCCCACAATGGTATCACTGAAGGCCAGCGTTTCTGTCTATTTTCAACCAAAATTCTCCTATTTCTTTCTTCCCAAATAAACGACAAAGCAGCAAATCTCCAGAATATACCTACCCCTTGCAATCTCCAACTACTAGCAAACTGGGATAGATTTGCTGGCATTACCCAGGCCATCTCTACCTGCTCTAAGAAGCATAGTGCAAAGGATCGGCCGATCCCGATCTGGATCGGACGATCCAACTCTAGATCGGCTCGGAATGAGCCACGATCCCAAACCGATCCTTAAAATATGAAAAAACTCACTGACTCGGTCCAAAATCGGTCCAAATCGCCCAATCCGGACAATCTGACTTGGAATCGCCGAGTCCGATCAGGCGATCCATATTTGATCATCCGGTCCAAATTTGTTTAAAGGTGAAAAAGAAGAAGCTTCTAGAGAAAGAGACCGGTCATTAAAAAAGAAAAAAAAAATCAGAGAAATCGCCATGGAGAGAGAGAAATTGGGAGAGAAGAAGAGAAAGATAGAGAGAGA
>JAUPMG010000005.1:6897603-6916085 GCA_031762675.1 Pachysandra terminalis
ACTCCCAAATCCTTCGAAGCTAATGTTCTTCCCTTCGATATCGTAGGATCTCCGAACGGCTCCATTGGACCCAATAATACCAGCTCCGATGGTGCCGTGCCCTCCGGCTGCACCCTCAGATCGCTCCATAACTTTAGAAGTTAAAGGGAGTGGTAGTCATTATAATCAACTTCAAACTGTAGGAAAGATAAAGCAACCTTTTCATCAAATGCAAATATTGAATAGTTCATGGCTGTTAATTTGATTTGTTTTAATTCAATTTTCAAACATGTACAGTTAAGGAACAGTAGTTTCAATAATATGGAGAACAGCTAGCTTCTCAAAGATTTGAGTATTTACCAGTATTTGGTATGTAAAAATGGAAGGGCATAAATCTTATAGATGTAGTAAACTATTAATAAGGTCTAGAGTCTGCGAAGAAAACATATATGGAGATTCATTGCTCATACAAAAACTCGAAGATGAGCCTTCTTCAGCAAGGGAGTCGATGCAGTTAGATTAGAGTTAAAATCATATGCTCGTGTGTTTGTTTTGGATTATATTGGACCCATTGAAAATAATGTTAAAGAACTGCAATGAATATTTCTATCTTTTGTTGATATTTCAACGCTTTGGTTTGCAATAAGCGGTTGAGAGATCATTTGAGGATAGTGTGATGCATTTCTAGGTTATTTTGGTCATTTTAGAATTTTATTTAGGTGTTTTTACATGGATGGCTGAATTTAGTTACCTGGCTCTAGCTTTCAGGGTTTCTTTCTTATAAATAGATGTTATGAAAGAGTTATAAGCGGTTTTTTTTTTTTTTTTTTTGGATCGATGAGTTATAAGCTGTTCATTGGAAAATTAAACGAAATTCAGCCTTTAGGCTTTTGAATTCTTTTGATATCTTCAAGGTTGCTTAGATTAGCATCCTCCAAGTGGTTTCTTCCTTTTTTTCCCTTCAAGAAACCTGGGATTTGATAGTGATCAAACTCAATGAAGTCATTATATCTACCATCTTCCAACTGCATAATGCAATAATAACTGCCACTAGCCCATAATAGCAGACACATCTATAAAAGAAAATATATTAATAATCTGTCCAACACATTCAATAAAATGATAAACATAAACGTATAAGTTACAACTAACCTTTCGTGCTTCTGTATCTTTCCAAACATTTCCAGCTATGCCTAGAACAATAACAACCACTATTTGAAACACAAATATCGCACCAGTCAACTTGTCAATCATCTTATCCATGGCTGTAAGTTTTGGTTCGGGTATACCTCTACTCATACCCAACTTGGTTTCATTACCTGACAAAATAAAATCAAACAAATCTGAATTGAGCAAGCAATACAGAACGCTGTTGTTCTCACAATTGCAACATAATAATTATTATTGTTGTTCTCACTTAGCAACCATCAATATTGTTGTTCTCACAACAATAAAATGCCTTATCACAACAATAACAGAATTGTTGTCCATACTTCAAACATCCATTGTTTTTTTTTTTTAAATACTTCATACATCCATTGTTTGAAGTCACAAACTTGCTCAATCACCATAACTATTAACAGAATCTTCTTCAATCCTTTTCCGTAAAGTTACTATGTAAATGCTTAATAATGTGTTTTAGAGTGTACGAACCATGAATAAGTGTCTGATGGCCAACCGACAGCATGAGCAAGAGGGTCCAGCAGCATCTGACACAGCCTCAATGAGTCCAACCATGGTGGCATTCTGTCCATGGAAATGGGATGTTTCTTGGCAATAGACAGAACAAAATGAAGGTGGAAGGGGCAGACTTCATATGTATAAAGTGAATGAGGTTTGCACAAGAAGCTATTAAGAAAAGCAGTTTCCTTCTTGATAGGTTGTGCAAAGTGAGTTCAGCTGGAAAATGACCAAGAAGGTGGAGGTGGATTTGGGAGCTATTGGAAACAATTTGAAATTGTATGGAAATTTGAAGGACACCCTCTATCATGCTCAGATGTTCTTGAATGAGCTTCTAAGAGTTAGAGTGTAACCATAACTAACAGAATGTGGAAGTAGTCAACAAGATAAAGGTAAGAGAAGGCATAGACACTAGAATGTGGAAATGGGGAGAGGAAGTTGCTATTTCAGTTAAATCCATGTACATACCCTTGTCCGAGGAAGGTAGAGAGGAAGGCCCTTGGAGGTTAATTTGGTTCGGTGGAATCCCATCAAAGGTTTTTTTCTTTCTATGGTCAGGTGTTCTAAATAGAATCCTAACGTGCGCTAACCTAAAGAAGAGAGGGTGGTTAAAGGCTTCTAGGTGCTGTCTTTGCAAAAAGGAGGAGGAGACAGTTTCGCATCTGCTTCTTCACTGCGAGGTGACCAGGAATATTTGGTATTCTATCTTTAAAAGATTCAGTTTAGAATGGATTATGCATAAACATTTCATGGCAGCTTTAATTAGCTGGGACTGGAGGAAAAAAAGGAGGGGTAGGAGAAGAAGCTGCATTTTGTGGAACTTATGTCCGGCAGCAATATCTAGGACTGTATGGTGCGAGAGAAATCAGAGATTATTTGAAGGGCTGGAAAAGGATGATCAAAATCTGATTGACAACACCATTTCACTGCTTTTTTTTTTTTTTTTGGACATCCATATGTACAGAATTTGGGGGGATTAATCATTCTGATTTGGCTGTAATTGGGGAATGAAATGGGATTCTCAGATATAGAGTAATCTTTTTCATGGTTTTGGGGTTGTTAGTTGCATAAATACACACAATGTAAAGATATAAGTCTTAATACATATTAATAATATTTACATTTACCGATCAAAAAAAGGATAATGCTCAGATCGTTGGTGACGCCACAAGTCATTGGAAGCTCAGAAGTGGGGGAGATTCACATTGTTCTAAAATATATGCCCTTTTCTGTTTTTTGAACTATATCATGTGAAAGGATTAGATGTATCCTTTAAAAGCAAGGGGATCTGTGTATCCAGTGGGAAGGATCCTGTTCTTAGACTCTTTTTCCATTGGTTCACATTTCCTAGAGTTTGAGGGGGAGAGTTTTCAAGCTACCTTCTAAATTTTAAAAAAAAAACATTGATGTCTCTCTTATTCCAAGCTATGCCTTTTCCTTTGATCAAACTTTTACACTTCCAAGAATAAAAAATGTGCATATATCTATATAGGTGCATAGGTGTGTATCTATATATCAAAAACAAGTGAAAACTTCTTCATTGGTGGCACATACAACGTGAAGTAGTGGCATGCTCTAGTTATGATTTTGTCATATCAGAAAAATAGAAACTTGCCTGTATAGACAGCTACTCCACAAGCCCATTCTGTATTCCGCAAGTAGCATGACTGAAGCAATGTATTATTGATGGTTAAGGAGCATAAATCATTATCAATAAATGGAGGAAACAACCTCAAATTTGCATCAAATCTCCTGATGTCCTTATCTGGGTTAGGACACTCGATAACACCCTGTTCAATGAAGAAATAATGCAGAAAACGATCCACAAATAATACTGAGTTAAAAAATGGATACCACCAAATCTTACAACCATGAAAAGGCAGTACAAGAACTTGCCTTGATTTTGTGTAGTAGTTCAGAAGCTAGACCCGTGCAGACGGATGGTATAACCCTCGTCTTAAGATCAGTTTCACCGTCTAAGGCAGCAGTCTACAGATGTGATGAAATAATACGTTTCATCACATGAATCATCATAGATTCAGAAGGAAATATCTCATGTTCTCAATGAAAATAATTGCATGATCCAACGAAAAAGCATAAGCATTTTTAGCTTTAATGCAATAACATTTACTAAAATATGGTAGATAATAAAGTTAAGCTCATAGTAGCAATAGAGCAATGGATAGAATGTTATAAGCTCGTGATAATTTTAGTCAAGTTAACAGTTGACATGTCTAGCACACAATCACATTTATACAGTAGTATGATTAATAAATAATAAGAATAAGAAAAGAAAAGAAAAAAAGAAACAGAATTTTACAGTGACTATAGCTTGACAATTAAAAAGATGAACAACTCACAATAATAAAGCTTGTCTGGTAAATTACCTCAACATAGCATACACCTTGTGCTTCTGAAGTACCAAGTAAAACAAGATCACATGGGACTTCATCATTCTCACGAATCCACACTATGTTACCAACTCGAATGTCCTGTGCTTGAATCTAACACAAGAAAATATCATCAATGCTAGGAAGAGAGACTGGTTACTTACAAAAAAACAAGTACGAAAGCACATAAATTAAGAGAATACTGAAGACCAAAGCTATTTATGAAATTCCTTTAACAGTTAACTGTATGAATTGTATAGATTAGATTGAAAAAAAAAAAATACAATACGCGGATTCCTCAACTAATAACTCACCTAATACAATATAAAAAAATAAATACAAACCATGTTACAAAAAGTTAAGCTATGTCATCCTTTTTAGCAGTCCTCCCAATTCAGACCCCCAAACTCCCTCAGATTACCACCCATTCAGAAACCAACCAGGCAATATATGGATAAAGGCCTAGACACATACTGATAGATATCCAATTTCACTCCAAAAGCCCCATAAAAGAGCAAAATAGATAACTTCACAAATAATTCAGATTGTAATTACCAAGGTAAATAACTTTTTATCATTAACATAAAGTTTTATTCAAGAGATGACAAAAGAACATATCAAGTATAAATACAGAAAATGTCACCCTTGTGCAGAGGCAAAGGAAAAACTACATAGAAAGGCTTATACAAACAACTATGAAGAAATTATGAAGGAAAATATGTACCTCTGTAAAGATCCAAGCAGACCATCACTCTCTTAAGCAAACAATCTGCAATATTAGGCACTGATCTAGGAACCCAAGAGAACAAGACAACCAAGGAACTCGAAACACATCTTTCAGCAGTGCAAAACAAACAACTTGTTCGGAAAAAAAAATATTCTGGGTTGACACGTCCTGTTAATATATTTTATTTGAATAACACTTTGAAAACAAGAACACAAATCCAAACACCCTAGGCAATGAAGCACTAATGTTCACAAGGATAATTCCTCACAACATCTAAAACATTAAGACTGACATACACACTTGCTCGGAAACCACTAGTACACGGAATATTCCATTCATTTACCAAGATGACAGTGAATCATGAAGCACTATGTAACGCATCGCTATTTGCCAATACTCAGATCACTCATGACTTAGCATGTCATCAACCATATGATTAAGAGCATGGTTCGAAATATCGTATCGAGGTAGTATATCGGTCAGGAAAAAAACGGATACATATCGGATACGTGTGGAAACGCTATAAAAACTATGGATACGGTGGATACGCATGGAAATGATGGATACTTAAAACAAGACTCATTTTGATGCGAAGATAAGTTAAAAGTATGATAGATTATCCTGTTTTGCATATCACCCATGCACATAATATATATTAATGTGGAAATATACCAATACGCGAGCAAGTGCATAGAACCTTAAACAAATAGGCATCTAAAAATTTACTTGAAATTTGTAAATTCATATAATAGAACTCTAAAACATGTTTTAGACATGAAAAGTATAATTTGGAATAGAAAAAATACTCTTACAATGCATACCTCAAAAAGCTATGCATGAAGAGGAAAAGTGTTTTTTAAGCTCCAAATATGATGTTTTCAATCAAACTAAGAAGCTTTTGGGACGAAATTGGAATGGGGTTCGGTTTTTTTGGTTAAGGAGAGAAAAAGAGTTGAACAATATACCAATGGTTCGCTTTTACATGTATAAAAGGCAGAGGCATTACATGTATCGAGTATATCGGTTGAATACACTCAATATATTGTAGCATATAGGCTGTATTGATAATTATGGTTGATATGTTACATGTATCGACTTAAACAGTGTAGAAATTAGAATATCCTAAAATACATCTGTGTATCGTGCCGACACTGTGGATACAAGATACATATCTCCCGTATTGGCGGATAAGATATTTTAAGGAGAGACAAGGGGATGAGAGAGAGAGAGAGAGAGAGAGAGAGAGAGAAATTATCTAATAATATTATTTTCCAAAGAAATTTCATATAGCAGGGGAAAGGCTATGACTCAATTATCATTAGGTTAAATAGGATCTAGTATGCAAGGCCTAGAGAAAAGGGGGATTCGGCATTAGACCTTTGACTCCCGTCAACAACTTTTTGATGGAAAAATGGCCTTGGAAGTTTGGGGAGAAAAGGAACAGAATTTGGGGGAAGAGTCAATAAAAGATACGGTAACAAAAAATCGGATTGGGATTGTAATCTTGTGCAAGGTAGCCACGGTGAAATGCTTTGGAAGGAAATTACCACTGCATGTGAAGAGTTTGCCAAGGGTATTGTAATCAAGGTGGGATGCGTCCAGGACTCGATTTTGGCTCACCCTTGGTCCAGTGGGTCACCTCTTACTCACACTTATCCGGATCGTTTCTCCATTGCATCAGATTATGAGACCTTGGTACCGAAATGTATGGATACAAATGGTGCAATGATCAGCTGGAGACCAAATTTTGGACTAATGAGAAAGATATTGACTCCTCCTAATTGTTTGCTAACTTCTACTCAACCCCATTAAAGGAACTTGAACCTGATCTAGGAGGTGGTTTTGGACTCCAAAAGGTCCATCTCAATGAAATATTTCTACCGATAACCAGTACCTTCTAAAGTTGCTTTCTTTTTTTGTGGACCACCTTCCTCAACAAAATTCTCATGGTTGACAACCTTATCTCAAGAAGGTGGACAATTACAAACAGATACGGCCTTTGCAAGTAGTTTACTGAATCAATTAACCGCCTTCAAATGCACTGCTCTTTTATAGCACTACTTATTGGCTACGTTTTGGGTTGGCTGGGCCTAGTCAGTAAATATCATCCAAAACAAAGCAGCCACGTGGTTTGAATTGAGTTGTGAATCAAGGAAAACGTTCTCCCTTAAACATGATTTAAATGCCGTGAATTAAAGGGGATGCCCTTGCTCCTAGCTGTTGCATTTCTAAAGCCAGGATCAAGGAAGATTTTTTTATAATTAATGAAGTGCATTTATATAAGGTGTACAAAGAATGTACAAAGAGTGAATTCCAGTGGGGAACCCTAACAAAAAAAAAAAAAAAAAACAAGCAAACAAAGAAATAGCAGAAAAGAAAGAAGGATACAGATAGGTAACTCAAGGATACTCCTACAACAGCCCAGACCGACTTGACCCAACAACATCTCACCCTCTCACATCTCTCCCCACTTTGGGTTCGGGATCCCCAAAAAACTCTACTCTCTGAGCACCCCTCTTGGATAATCTAACTGCCAACGAACTAGCACATCCAGGAACATGAGAAAAAGATACGCCCATGCTAGCCAGCTGCCAGCCAATATCTCAAAAGCCTCACTATATGAAGAAACCGCCCTGCACATGTCATCGACGTAGAGAGCTAGAAGATAATTGTGAAAGAATCCCCATCAACCTCCAACTTCCTCAATCCCAGCAAGCTAGCCTGCTCAGGCCAATGGCAAGAGCAAGAACCTCTGCCCTAACTGCATCTCCCCTCCCAATATTCCCAGAGAATAAATGTATGATGTGCCCAGTATGGTATCTAAAGGCGACTCCTACTCCTGAGTCTCCTGGATTGCCAAAAGAGCAATCATCAAAGTTCATCTTCAACAACCATCTTAGGTGGAGACTACCTCACAACCTCTCTCTATGTTAAGGTAAGTAAATATTATGCTCCAACAGTCTCTAGAGATAGAGGATGAAGTAAAGTCTCTGACTCTAGAGTATGAGCAACCTAATCTGCAGCTCTCCCCACAATGGTATCTCTGAAGGCCCGCGTTTCTGTCTATTTTCAACCAAAATTCTCGTATTTCTTTCTTCCCAAATAGACGACAAAGCAGCAAATCTCAGAATATACCACCTCTCTTACCTACCCCTTGCAATCTCCAACTACTAGCAAACCGGGGTAGAGTTGCTGGAATTACCCAGGCCATCTCCTCCTGCTCTAAGAAGAGCAGTCCAGACAAAAGCATTTATTCTAAGGGGGATAGGAGGTTTCCACAAGAACCGGTAGGGGAACTCCACTGGGGGGTAATGAGTGACCGACCGAATAATACCGAAAAACAATTTAGTAGAAAAGATTCCTCTGGCATTTCAAGCATCAATTCCAGCCACATGGCAACTCCATTGGGGCATATCTTTTGCAGGTGAACCACCACCACACAGCACACAGATAGGGGAGTCCAAGTAGTACCAGTGTATATTAGCAGGCCAGGCTATGTCCAGCTTATTTGCTGAAACCCAAGCCCAGCACAAATTTGACTGAGCCTCAAAATCTAGATATACCCCTTTCTGATACTAGGGAGCACAACCAACATACTTCCACTTCTGCCATCTCTTTTAATGTGGGGGCTAATGCAGCAGGGTAAGCCATATGCCCACTCCCCACACCTGAACCTCCACTTGGCTACTGATAAAAAATCAGAGCCAATCATTTTTCTTTTAGCTTCAGTCAGTGAAAAGTTATGACCTTGGAACCTCAAAGAAGATGATTGAATACAGAAATCAACACTGTATCGTTACTAGAAGAATCTCACCTATTATGGACAAACTTTGGAGATTATCTTGCATCACAAGGGGTTTAATTGTATGCTGATGCAGAAACACAAGCAGAAAATTGAAAAGGGTAGAAGAAAAATGAGAGAATACCTTCCTCAGTCTTCTAACTAACAGCAAATGTAGTATGTTTTCTTATAGAGGCCATAGTGAACAAGCTATTTTGCATGACTGCGTACTAAAGAATTGAAACTACTATTATAAACAGTATATTACATAGATGATACCACCGTTTTACACATGGTTTAAATATCGTGTCGATACGGTCGATACTTATCGTGTATCGACCGATAGGGCACGATACACAACATTACGATACGATACGTATCTTTTTACAGTGTATCAGTCGATACATTACCAATACGGTCGATACAATCTCGATACGCTCAATACTAACTCGATACGCTCGATACTATCTCGATACGCTGGATACTGATGATAAAAAAAAAATTTTAAAAAAAAGACAATTAAAACTACAGAAGGATCAAAAAAAAAAAAAAATAGACCCCCTTAAATTACTACCTAATTTCAAAAAAGAACAACGAAAAAGAAAATGGAAGAGAGAGAGAGTATTTGTTTGGCTGGGCTAATATTCTTTATCTTATCCTTCTCCTTATCGTTCTTCTTCTCCTTTCATTTGCTATTTTCCTTCTCTGAAGATTGTCGAATAATAAGGCTTTTTGTTTGAAATATGCATCTATATGTAATAAATGTTGTTCTTTTTTTTTCCTAAGATATTCCTAATGGATTTTGAATTTATTTGTTGATGTTTGAAAGTATGTTCTATGCCTTAAATTATGATTACATCTTGCAACTATAGGTAATTGATCCCACTAGATATGTATGATTTACTTTATGTTTTATTAGTGTATGTGATATACTATGACATTACACTTATTGAAGTTTTTTTAAGTTTTCATGTGCCTGCGCGCGTAGCGGTTGGTTTTCAGGTTAATATATATTATATGTGTGTATTCATCAAAAAAATATATATTATATGTGTGGGTGTACCATATCAAAAACATGTTAATTTATCATATCTTTACCTTATCTTTGCATAAAAGTGGGTCTTATTTTATGTATCCTTCATTCTCCTTGCATATCCATCGTATCTATGACTTTTACAGCGTATCCGATACGATACTCGATACGTATCCATTTTCGAGTGGACCGATACGCTACCTCGATACGATATTTTGAACCATGTTTTTATAAAGCTGGATCTATAAAATAAAACATCAATTGCTATTCATAAAAAAACACTAAATCCCTAACTTTCTAATTCTATTATAGACTCAAATTAACTACGACTAAAAAATAGAAACCAAATCCTAAAAACATAACCACAACTTAAAAATTAGACTTTTCTGAACTGAAACAAATTTTACCACAAGGTGTATTCTTATAGGGGACTGACCTGGTCAAATCCCAAATCCATCAGTCAGACTTCTGATTGTTGACCAGAGATTGGTTTGTCAATAGTCCTAGAAATCCATCAATAAAAACTCTATTCAAAACCCTACATAATCTTATCCATTTAACTTCAAAACTTAGACACCTATACTAAACAACTAACACGAACTACCCTACATATTTCAAACCCAATGGATTATCATCAAAGGCCTAGTTAAAAGCTCGTCTGCTTAAGTATGGCTGCAGTAGCTTACCTAACTACTTTTCAGTCTGATGCATTTCTCATTTTGCTCTTCCGCTTTTCTTTCCATGACCCGTGTACTTGGTTTACAATTTACATCATATGAAAAAGAAAAAAAACCCATGCTACCTCACTGGGGTTTTTAAGTCAATTTTCCAAGATATACTGTAATGAACACCTCCCCCTTCTTATTGCAACAAGGAATAATAAAGTCATCCACAAACTTTATTTCCAAAAGGTTGATATACAGTTTTAGCTCACCAATTCTTGTCGGCCTGTTTTTCCTTTCTCCCTATGCTGAATAGACTCTTTATTATTCATATTAAAAGACACGCATGCACACACACACAGAGGGAGGGAGAGATCTTGACATACCATGTAAATGAACAGTTATTTAGGTATGCATGATCGCATGGATTGATTCTTAGTATGAGCATGTACTGAATGTGAAACAATCTAACATTTCTATATCATTTTAACCGAAATTCATTATTAATGTTCTACTGTTATAACTACTAAATACTAAAGTAACCTTAACTACAATTTCAAATCACTGGAGCTTAGGTGTAGGTCTCCCTCCCTTGTGAGAATGATCATCTATAACAGATCTAACTTGTGATATATTTACAGAGTAAAAAGGAAATAACATAAAGCAAAAGCCAAGATACTAAGTCAAAACGGTATCAAGGTACGCATCTAACAAAGAAAAGAAAAACTAACATATAAATGCTAGTGAAACTACATAGTAATCAGCATTCAGCAACATAAGCCAATTGATCAATTGGCAACCAATGCACGTACATTTTTTTTATATTAAAAAAAAATAGATATATATATATATATACACACACATATATTAGAGTATAAGGAACCATAAAAGAAGAAAGGATTGAGAAAGACTGCCATACATGCTTTTTAATTCCATGCTTTACAACCCATACTTCTTTTTCATTTGCCTTTTTATCTGAGAGATGCCTATTGTAGTCGTCCCAGGCCTCTTTTGTTGCTGACACTGCAAATATAAAGATCAAAGGACCCCATGTACTAGCAGGATTTACTGGAGTAATAAGGGGCCACAATTGGAGGCATGCAATAAGTAAAAAGTACTGATTCATGAACCGGCTGGGAACAGATGAAAGAAATCTGTTAGAAAAAGTCCAACCAAATATGACACAAATCTCAATGCAATATCGATGAAACAATGAACAACATCAATGTATGAAATATTGAACCACTGAACTGATAAAGCACTTATTAAAGTACCAAAAGCTAACATCAAAGGTCTTAAATTCCATTTTTGATGGAAAGTTCGCATTCTCAGAATAAAGAAATTTTGAGGAACATTTTTTTGTAAGGAAAATATTGATGTAAAAGAAATTTTGGTGCCTTTCGAAAAGGGAAATTTTGCTAAATTTTGAGGAAATTCAAAACCATGGCAGAGATAATAAAGTTAATGTAATTTATCTCATGTAAAGTTGAAAAGGAATTGTGTCCAGACAGAATACAAAAAGGTTGAAATAAAAAAACCAGAACAAGAGATTAGCAGAAAAAGAGGCAGATTTTCACAACTTACACAATCAAGCTAGGAAGGCTACTTCCAACCACATAAAATGGAAATCATTTGAAATCATAACAGTTTCCATAACTTCTTACCGAAGAAGAGTTTTTCTCCCCAATTTTTTGGTAATAGAAGAGATCGTGTTTATCACTCTCAATGCACCACAACAACGGTTTCTAGTATTTATTACTGATAGGAATTATGTCTTGTCCAACTCATGAAAACCATAACAATGGTTTAAGGGGGTTTCAGTAAAATATATATATATATTGAAATTTCACTGAAACTTTCATTTTTCGGATGCTGATGAATATATCCTCTGCAGAACTCTTTTTACAATTATTCGCCCAAAAAAGAGGTCAAACTGTCTAGTGAAATGCTCCAGACTTGTAAACCTAGTGTGACGTGTTTCACACATGGTAGATGATTTTGCAAACCCCACTTGGCTGCGTACTTCCTGTTGACCCTACCTCACATACTAAGTTTCAGTCCCGCACAAATTTGGCACATGGAAAAAAGGGATCTTCTAAATCTAACATCTTTCGTGTATAAAACTCTAAAAACTGTCAAAAATTCGATGCCTGTTGTTACGCATGACAAAATCTGTTACAAAATAATTAATGGTGCTTAGATGGGTTAAAGAATTATCCATGTGGCCTACAAGGAGATCCCCTGTTATGTCCTTATGTGCACAGTGTGGATTAGCACGTCATTCCTCCACGTGGCAGAAAAAGCCATGTCTCACCTGCTAACTAAACCTGGCAAGGCAGGCCAGATCTGCGAAAAGAATGTCCAAAACAAACTTCAAATTTAAAAAAAAAAAATATATATATATATATATATATATATATATATATATAAATAAAATCATATAACTAAAATTAAGTTGAAATTTATTCCATATACATGAACTCTTTTAAGCTCCATTTGGATAGTTGGATTTTGTGAAAAAATATAGGAAAGATGGCTTTCATGCATGATATATATGGTCGGATACCCATAAAGTGTGAGTCTCACATAAAATATTAAAATCAAATTCCTTTAATTGTAGAAAAAGGGGTCTATTTTATTTTTTGACAAAAAGAAAAGGAATTTATAGGATAGGAAAATGAAAAGGGCCCATAAGAGCATGTTCCCCATCCTATCATTCATCACTAAAGTTTCCTTATTCTTGCACTTTTACAATGAAGAGTAAAATTGGTAGATTCTTACCGACAAAAAAAAAAGAGTAAACGTGGAGCACGTATGATCTATAGCATTTTTATGCAGCATTTCCTATAACATGGGTTATGATTGGTTGGTTGTTTGATCGTCTACAGCATTTTCTTTTTTTTTTTTTTGTTAATTAAAGTAAGATACATGTTTGAATTTGGTGTCCAAAACTTATGGGAGAAAATCAGCTGTGGTTTGGATCTTCTCCTTCACATATATCACATAAATAAATAAATAATAAAGAGAACTAATTCTAGTTTTCTGTTTTGAGTTTCTGTTTTGGTTTTGTTTTGGGTTCTGATTTGTTGTTGTCATCAAAACCTTATAGAGACGTATGTTTCTTGATCCAATGATCTAGTTTTGACTTAGAACATTGATGGGTTGGTGAAGATCAATTGAAGGAAATCAAACCTGATAAAAGATGCATTATTGCATAAGTTAACAATTTGGGTCAATAACCTCCCACTTTGCTAAAAGCAAGTTGTTGTTTTTGCACATAATAAGATTCATGATAATAAGAGTCTAGGAAGAATTATTAAAAAAAAAAAAAATTTGGACGGGTTTGAGTGGGTTGGGTATTCTCAACCCGTTTATTAAATGGGCGGATTCGAGTTTAGGGTCAAACCGTTGATACCCTATTTCAACCTGACCTGAACCTGCCCGATTGCCAGCTCTACCTATTAGGTTTTAACAAACACACTTTTAATTTTAGAAAGTGTTTTAATAAGCTATAAGCTTAAATAAGTACTTATATAACCCATGCCAAACACAACCTAAAAATAGAACACTTTTGAAAAAGTACTTTTCCATGGTCCCACATTTTTCACTGAACTAAACGCATAGATTTCATTAGAAAGTTAATTTGCGTTCCCTTTCCTTTCCTACAATTCTTGTTAAGCAAACACAACTAGAGCCATGGTTTCAAGGATCGAATCAGCCAGGACCGATCCAATCCTAAGCCACGATACAAGTATTGTTTCAAGTGGCTTTGAACCGAACCGGTCCAATTGATACCGATTTAGACCGGCCGATCTAGAGACTGGATCGATCCGATCCACTGATCCAATTTTTTTTTTTTAATTTATAAAACAAACAATTCAATAGGTATCGCCCTGGACCGGTCCAATATCGACTAGTCTCGACCGGTATCGTCGGTCCGGCCAATCCAAATTTTTTTTTTCTAAAGGATGATCCAACTTTTAGATCGTCCGGTATCTGTCCGATCCAAGATCGCGAGACATAAAACCTTGGCTGGAACACAACCTTTTTCAATCCTTTTCTAAACTAAATCAGTTTTTAAAGTAAGATACATTTTTTTTTGTTAATTAAGGTAAGATACATGTCTGCATTTGGTGTCCAAAACTTATGGGCGAAAATCAGTTGGGCTACCATGTGGTCTATTTTGTGATGTGGCTTATGATTCGATGAAAAATAAAGAAAATTCAATTGAAGTTATTTTCTAAACCAATCATAAGCCATCTCACAAAATAGACCACATGGTAGCCCAACTGATTTCCACTCAATATTTGGAGTTCTACGTTCGAAACCCTAAATTTTGCCAATAAAATTACGGAACAGTTTTATTTTTTCAAATAAACAAAATAAATAGAGTCACGAGTGTTTCCATCACTGTCAAATACGGCGATACGTGGAAGACAGCTCCCAGAACATAGACGAAAATCAGCAAATCAGTGAGAACGCTGTAAGCCGACAGGAGCTTTTTCCATTTAAAAAACAAAAGAAAAGAAAAAAGCCGGAAAAGATAAAGTAATTCCTTTCAATTTTTAAGTAAATAAAAGAAATTTACTACTTGATCCTAAAGCTGGAATCTTTATTAAAAAGCCATTTTCCTGTCTTAGTCTCTCCCTCTTTACTGTCTCTGTATGCTTATTCTCAGATAGAGAGCCAAAGAAGAGAGAGTGAGCTACAGAGAGAGTGGATTTCACTTCGAAGATGGTCCCAAGCTCGAGCTTGAACAAATGGGTTTCTCTGTGTTTGCTATTCTTAGTTCATTTCACTAAAGTGATTGCCGAAGACGGTATGTATAACATATTTCTTCTCTTCCACAGTTCCAACTCCTTGATGTTTCAGTTCTTCATACTCTGTTTTTCCCCCTTTATCTAAGCCGTGAAGCTCAAACTATCTCTGTTTTTGTTTATAGTTGATGGGGTTCTTTTCATTGTTCTCTGTTTATCTGCTTTTTCTAAGTAATCTGATGAATATCATCACCTGAGAACATGTTGTTTTTATCTGATTCGTTGCTTATTCTTCAAATGGTTTTTCTTTTTTTTTTTTTGGTCGATTTTTATTAGGATTTTGCAGTAATTTTTTGTACGATATTCTTAAGCTTTGAAGAACAGAGCAATGTGAGTTTTTGTTTCCTCTGTTTGCATGTTTCATTTTCTTTTATATTTTTAGGATTTGCGATTGAAAATTAAAACCAGAGCTTCAGGATTAGCGAAAAGAACTTATCTTCGTTTGCTCATGCGAAGCCTTCATGTTCAAGCAATTTAAAAAAATATTCTATTATCCAATAAATATAAGGAGTGGGACCCAGTACCCATCACTTGGTGCCTGGTGGGTGCCTGACTCCATCTATAAAGTTTGAGTAGAAATGAGACTGTTTAATTAACAAAAGAAAAATTTTATCAAAAAAAAAAAAAAAAAAATAGTAAAAATGAAGCTTTTATTTTTAAGTAGGAATGAGAGAAATCCCAATCAAAATTGTGGTTAGTTATTTAAAATAATTAAAAAAAAAAGAGAGATTTTATTTCTTACTTCAATTTTTTTTTCTTTACTTCAATTGGACTAAAGCTTAGAAGCAATCTCCTCATCAAAAAACCCTACAAGCCCGAAAGGCCACTAAACATGAAATGTAGTTTACATGACTTGATGACTTGATGGAGTAAACGTCTCTTCAATCCTTGGAGAAAGCCTTATTTTATTTATAAACTTGAGTAGAGGGTTCACCAGCTGTTTGTTTTTATGCTTCAACCAGTGTCGATATCCGTATTGTAAATGCATGTGTCCGGCTCCGGACCCACCCGCCACTAAACGACGGGTTTTGCGTTGGAGTACGGTTCAATGGTGGGACCCAGGTCTTGTACGATTGGGTCTCGAATAGAATCCGAAAGGTGTTCGGTCAAATTCCTTGACTTCACAAAGAAAGGAGTCAAAAAGAGACGCGGATACATCATGACGGTGGACCCAGCGTTTCACCACTTACTAGGCGGTGTTGGCAACTCGTAAAATTCGGGCGAGATACTCGGATTGGTGAGATTCTTGAGACTCATTCTACTGACTCGGTTTTGAGCAACTCGGTTACTCTTATGAAACTCGGGAGAGTGTATATTATACTTATAATTTTATATTCTCCCGAAGCTTTAGCTTCTTTTAGGAGAGTTTATAGTCTCCCCTAAGCTTTAGCTTCGTTTATTTGAGAAACCTAGGTTTGGTTTAAAGTATAGTGTTTAAACTCGGTATTGGATCTGAGATCGTCTCAGTCCAATCTCGAGTTGGATTGGTTGTATCCAAGAAACCTAAGTTTGGTTTCAAGTATAGTGTTTAAACTCAGTATAGGATCAGGGATTGTCTCGGTCTAATATCAAGTTGGATCGCCAATCCAACTCGGGATCAGCTGATCCAAACATGACCCATTTTTTTTTTTTTTTTTAATTATAAAATTTTTAAGGGTGTCAGGTGATCTATATTGGATTGTCCGATTTGACTCGTTCAAAACCGAGTCAGATCATCTAGATCGGACGATCTGATTCGATTTTTGACGGAGTCAGAGAACTTTAGCAATTTTCGGGATCCGCTTGAGATTGTGACTCATCCCAAGTCGTATCGTCCAACCCGAATCGGGATCGTCCGAGACTTAAAACATTTATACCCTTATTTGGTAAGTTAAAAAAAAAAAAAAAAAAAAACACCTTTAACTAGTAAGTGAAGCAGACCTGAACTTCCCCACATTTATAGATGGTTGGATGAGTGCTGTTGTAATGATGCATGCATGTTAGTGTGGAATGATTGCTTCCCACTTGATTGATGAAAGAAAATACTAACAAGCTTTAGGTGGGTGGTTTTTCTTTTAATTCATGATTTCTCATGATGTTATGATTACAGATTATTGCTATGTTTGTTATGTGAAAATATTAACAAACTTTCATCCAGTAATTTTTGTTCTTTTACTTGTTAAATATGTTAGTTATGATATACTTTTTATGGATTAAAATATTATATTTTCATATATAAATTGTTTAAGAAAAGAGAAATTTTCTGTTAAGTAGCCTTAAAAAATCAAAATCATTGTTATCAGTAAAAGTGAGCTCTACATTTCTTGTGTGTTTCATTTTTTATAGAACAAGAACAAACACTTTTTTGATAATAGACATACTATCTAGAATTCTAAATGCTTGGATGTCCTAAGAAATTAAGTATCAACTCCCTTTTCTTTCCAAATTAACTGATCAACTTGCTAAATATGAACATTGAAAACAAAGCAAAGAAATCGTGCGCTCACGCACGCACACACACAAAAAAACTCCTCTCAAATCGAAGTCTTGAAACCTATTTACAACTTTTTTCCTTTTTTTTCAGGCTTACTGAACAATGGTGATTTCGAAACGGCTCCAACAAATGGATTCTCAAATGATGCTGTGGGAGCTGGATCTGTTTCCATTCCTGAGTGGAAATCAAATGGAAATGTTGAATTGGTTAAGTCAGGGCAAAAGCAAGGTGGGATGATCCTTATAGTACCTCAAGGTATACATGCAGCGAGGCTCGGCAATGATGCAGAGATCAGTCAAGAGATCAAAGTTGAGAAGGGATCCCTGTACTCTATCACCTTTAGCGCGGCCAGGACTTGTGCCCAGTTGGAATCTCTTAACATATCAGTTCCTCCGGCATCTCAGACCATTGATCTTCAGACACTTTACAGTGTGCAGGGCTGGGATGCTTATGCATGGGCCTTCCAAGCTGAGTCAGAAGATGCCCTTTTGGTGTTTCGGAATCCGGGTATGGAAGATGATCCTACCTGCGGGCCTATCATCGACAACATTGCCATCAAGAAGCTCTTTTCACCTGATAAGCCGAAAGGTATAATTCCCAGTTTTTTTATACCTTCGCGCACATGGTCACTCAACCTCTCCCCCTAGGGGAGACATGGTATCGAACCATGGAAGTTCCCCACCCCTCTCAAGAGGGGATGTTCCTACCAACATCCCAAACGATGGGATGACCCCAAACATACAATCTATCTCATATACAATGCTTCTACCATTTGTGTATACATCACTTCTTTTTCCAAATTTCTGCGCACTTATCTAAAATGTTTTTTTGATTGAAATCGAGTTATTTAGTTCATCGATCGTATGCTGTATGTATTGAGTACTCAGATCCTGATATCTGTATTTCTAAAATGGATTTCTTTACTTGTTTGTGTTTACAA
>JAUPMG010000005.1:6916185-6926982 GCA_031762675.1 Pachysandra terminalis
TGATGTAAAAGAAATTTTGGTGCCTTTCGAAAAGGGAAATTTTGCTAAATTTTGAGGAAATTCAAAACCATGGCAGAAATAATAAAGTTCATATAATTTATCTCATGTAAAGCTGAAAAGGAACTGTGTCCAGGCAGAATACAAACAGATTGAAATAGAAAATCCAGAACAAGAGATTAGCAGAAAAAGAGGCAGATTTTCAAACTTACACAATCAAGCTAGGAAGACTACTTCCAGCCACATAAAATGGAAATCATTTGAAATCATAACAGTTTCCATAACTTCTTACGGAAAGAAGAGCTCCCCACTTTTTTGGTAATAGAAGAGATCCTGTTTATCACTCTCAATGCACCACAACAACGGTTTCTAGTATTTATTACTCATAGCAATTATGTATTGTCCAATTTTTTACAATTATTTGCCCAAAAAATAGGCCAGGATGTCTAGTGAAATGCTCCAGGCTTAAAAACCTAGTATGATGTGTTTCATACATGGTAGATGATTTGGCAAACTCCAATTGTGTGTGTACTTCCTGTTGACCCCACCTCACATACTAAGTTTCAGTCCCGAACAAATTTGGCACATGGAAAAAAGGCATCTTCTAAATCTAACATCTTTCTTGTATAAAACTCTAAAAACTGTCAAAAATTTGACACCTGTTACGCATGACAAAATCTGTTACAAAATAATTAATGGGGCTTAGATGAGTTATTGAATTATTCATGTGGCCTACAAGGAGGTCCTCTGCTATGTCATTATGTGCACAGTATGGATTAGCCACGTCGCTCATCCATGTGGCAGAAAAGCCATGTCTCACCTGGTAACTAAACCTGGCAAGGCAGACCAGATCTGAGAAAAAGAATGTCCAAAACAAACTTCAAATTTATAAAAAAATAAATAAATAACAATTGACTTCGTTATACAGCATTAGGAATTCCACTTCCTTCAATATAGACTAAAACTCCTTTTTGGGAAGATTTCACAATCAAAAATAAATTTGGTGTCAAGCGGAGGTATTATTATATGAAAAAATTAAAACACATTTGATTAATATTTAGGGAAGGTATCCGTACAAATTCTGGTTTGCATTAGATAATTTTTTCACATAGAACAAGCATAAAAATGGATAAAAGTTACTATAATCATCGATCCTATGCTATATACACAGACTTGATCAAGAACTCTTGAGCAAAACCTACTACCTATGTGGTTGAAGTTGTTACACATTTTGACCTTTTTCTTTTAAAATTCTTATTTATGTTTCTACTATAGGTAACTTCTTGTCAAAAACCAATTATGGATTTTATTTTTGCATCAGTATATGGTAGCAAATATTTGTATGTTTAAACTTGTCTTCCTTGGCATAATAATTATTTTCTTTTTAAACTTTCCCTAAATTTTCTCTAAAATAGTGTCCCAGCACTATAACGTGACACCTTCTACCAACAGTTGATAATGGACTCATAAAGTGAGATGCATACCTTCTAGATCATCCAATAGATAAGAATCATAAGATCTATACACCAAAATATCCATTGGGAGGAAATAATCCAAGAAAACCCAGAAAAAAAAATCCCTAAGGTTATAGAAAATCTCCCAAGCTTAGCATCATCCAAGAAAAGGATCCTCCAATACCGAAACCTCAAGGATCCAAGAGCTAGGAATGTGCCTAGTAATTCCTTAACAAGGACAAGGGTGAGTTGTACCTCAAGTTCCAAGAGGCACTCATATAAAACCCCTTCTTTATGAACAGCGGACAACTCTATGACTATTTCATTCTTCGCCAGGTTTTAAATTTTGATTTTGCTAGAAAATTTGCTCCCTCAAAATCGAAAAATTGGTGTACAATTAGAGAAATATGGAGAAGATTCTAAGATGCAGAAATTTGACAATAAACATGTTTACAATGAACTTAAGACACTAGAAAAACAACTACGTAAAATAAGTAACATAAGTTTAGAGAGCAAAACCACATGTTATCACGCACAAATGATGAACTGTTATCCATAATAGCATCTATAAATTACTTTTAAAATCCATAAGCAGCAAAATGGTCAAACATTCATATCACTTTCTTCATTAGTTTAATCAGTTTAAAATTAGAAATATTTTTTCTAAGATAAAGAGTTATATACATGGATGATAGTTCTGATAATTAATTTTCTACAATAAACAAGTCTCAATCACTTTTGGCACAATGGAAATTTTCCTGGATGGGAAATGTGGTAGGATGCTTTACAGGGCTCTACTTTTTGCGATTTTTTGGGCCCTCTGGAGAGAGAGAAACATTAGAATTTTTTAGGATAGATGGAATAGCACTCAGTCCATTATCGAGAGTGCATATACTTCATCTAATTCTTGGGTGATATCCAGGGAGGAATTTAAAGGATTATCAGTTTCGTCTGTGATCAGAAATTGGGGGTCGGTGGTACTTCTTCGTTCTTCTTCTGCTCGGGTGAGGGCGAGGTGGCATCCTCCTGATACGGGACTGATCAAACTAAACTTTGATGGCTCTTCATTGGGAAACCCAGGACTGTCCGGGATTGGAGCGTTCAGAGATCATATAGGCAATGTGTTACACGGGTTTTTTGGGCCGATCGGGGAAGGCAATGCTACGCGGGCAGAACTTCTTGCTTTGACTATGGGATTAAGGGAAGCTAGGAGTAAAGGATTTCATAATTTGGTGGTGGAAGGGGACTCAGTGGTTGTTATATCTTGGATGAGGGAGAGGAACTGTAGTTCATGGAGACTATTCCATTCATTCTTGCTGGCACTATCTCTTGGAGAGGGCTTAAACATTGATTTCGTCCATGTTCTTAGAAGTGCCAATAGGCTGGCAGATCGTTTGGCTAGAGAAGGAACTATCTCTAAGTCATTTTTAGTGGGTGGTACCGAGTTATCTTATTGTTGAGGAGTGATAGATGTTTCCTCGTCTAGGGATCTGTTTAATTTTTCTGATTTTTTCTGTTTTTGTTTTTCTTTTTTGAGGTTGTAGGTCCACTTCTCTATGGCCTAACAACTATGTACATTCTCCTCTCTATTTATACTACTTTCATTATTCATCAAAAAACAAAACACAAGGCAATGGATTAACCATTACATATCTCATTTACAATATTTAATTTACACAAAATAACTTTTTTTAGTTATTTTAAACAAAATACTCAAAAAAAAATCAATAAAATAAAAATAATAACAATTAATTAAAAAAAATGCGACCATAAAATCATTCACAATGACATGCATGTGAAAGCACAAACTTGATGCATAAACATGTATTTCATCAAAATAAATACAAATCTACTTAGATGAGAGAAAGCAAACTTTCCAGTTGTTTCTCACAGAACATGTTGAAATCAGACTCAAACCACCTTAAATATCTTTCCATTTTACAAAACTATTTAAAGGAGCCCAATGAATTTCTTTAAGATGACTTTGGAACTTAAGCCTTTTAAAAGAAAGTTGAAAAATGAAGGCATGAGGATATTGTCACATTGTTGGAACTTCCTTGAAACTTTGCCCAATTTTTTAGGAAATTAGAGAAATTTGGTTGGGATTGGCACATTTTCTTGCAAACTTGGGCGGAATTTCAGTTTTCCGTCAAAATTATCAATTTGGCTAATATAGTAAAATGGTGAATTCCTAAGAAACTTCTCTGTGGCAATGGATGGTGAAATGTTGCCAATATCAAAGAAATTTGAACCTACAATGAAAAGAGAAGGAAGATGGACACAATTAAAAGCAGCTATGAAGTACTACAAGCACAGGCCTTCACTATCACAGAGAGTAACAAACTAACAGAAAGTACAGTTTTTTTTCCCTTGATCTTTTCCCTTGTAAAATGCCCAGAGGCGTCCACATGTGTAGTGAACTAAAAGCACCAAAATTTCTTTGTAATTAAAGCCCTAAAATGAAACCAAAATTATTACAGATTTTTGTTATGTCCATTTATGCAATGTTATTGTTAATTTTTGTCCTTTTTTCCTTAATAAACGATTTTTATCCCTTAAAAAGGGATGACATGACTATCAGTGTCATTTTCATCACACCAGGAACCCATTAAATAAATAACCAACACCATTGATTTTTAAGCCGGTCGTGCGTATCACGAACACGGATGTCAATATATTGATCTATTTGATAAACTTGAAATTTGCATTAACAACCAAAATGTATTCATAAACAAAATTGCATATCATTATAAATTCCAAAAATATTATAAGGGATGCAATCTCTTTAACATATTAATCCACTAAGGATGAATACACATGAGTGGTTGCTGTAAACTGTTGATTCCCATCCATGATTATATTTCTTGTGCAATCCTTATCATTTTATAGAATAACACTATTTATGAGAAAAATAATATATTCTAAATTGTATAATAAAATAGAAAATGCAATGCAACTATGATGCATAAACTATAAAATTACAAGAATAAAACTCCATGCATGAGTGAATAAAAATTTACCATATTATAAACACCCAAAAGTAAAACCAAATGATAGAAACAAAATTAAGATAAAAAATTACTCTGTTCATTCATAAACAATTGCTACAAAGGAATTTAAAGATCAAACAGAACATGAAATGATATCAATGTGATTAATTTAAAGATCACCTGAATTGTTCCCATAAATTTTTGGGGAGAAAATTCAGTACAGTATATTTTCTGTTTGATATGCGGTTGTCACAATGAAGATCTTGCGATAAATTATTGTCATTAATGTAGACGTAACGCTTCATTGTTGACTTAGAAGCATGTGATCATGTTAAATATGTCTCCTTTGTAAGTGTAATACAGCATTTAAGAAATTTAGAAGTCCTGCCAAATTGATTGAAAATAAAAAGGCGAACATCCTGCAAAAGTACAATAATGTTAAGACTTTCCACATCCGTATTTCTGTCATATAGCAAAACCACGCATGAAAACGGCAACAAAAAAATCAAAACTAAATAAATAAACAGGTCCAGAAGTTCTAATTTAATACACACATGCACATTCATATGTATATATTCCAGTGTCAAATAAAGATAACAATGTCTGGAACTGTTCAAGATAATGAAATAGCTAAAAATAAACCAAATCCCCTCCAAGGTTAAGTTAATATGCCAAAAAACTATACAAACAATCAGCATAATAAACCATGCAGGGGAATGGCATCTCTCAAATCCATTATATATAATTAACATGTCAAGATGTGAGCATGTACAAACCATGGTTGCATACAGTGAGATCAGCATGCAAATGATGTTGAAAATCTATGCGTTGATATACAGAGGGATCAGCATGTCAATGTTGATCGCTACACTTGGTCAAATAAACAAGAGAGGCTGGTACTGTCTAAATTTGATAGATTTCTTGTATCATCAGATTGGGAGGAGGGTTTGAAATGCTTACTCAGGTGGCCCTGCAAATCCACTATTAGATCGCTGTCCCATACAGCTTAATTGTAGAGGGATAATGGAAAGAGCATGCCCATTCAGATTTCAAAACATGCGGCTAGAAGGTATTAGATTTATCAAGAAGGCGAAGCTCTGAAGAGATGCTTTCAGTTTTAAGGCAAGCCAAGTTTCACTTTCGGAAAAAGCTTAAAGTGGAATAGAGAAATTTTCAGAATGTCTGATTCTCACATGAAGGATATTTTGTAGAATCAACAGTGAATTAGGACACAGCACATAAGATAAAGGAATAGAGTGATTTAAGAATAATGCATCTCTCAGACTTCAAAAGGGTCTACTTGAAAAATGAATGTGCAGAGATGGGGTGGTGGAGCATGATAGTCTTTGGAAGGTTGTCATAGAGACCATGTAAAGGCTGATAAGAGCAGGGACAGCAATTTGGTTGGGGCACACATAGATAAGTGTTTGGAAAACAAATCACCAAATCATTAAAGTGACTTCTCCAAAAACAGTGTTTAAAATTTGAGAATTGAGATAGGGTGAAGTTTGGATATGGTGTTCGGTGCAATGAATTAATTTTGAAATTTGAACCCAGCTTTATTTAATGAGTACTATCACCAGGGGAGAATGATATGGGGGGAGATGCTTTCTTATAAGGGATGTGTACAGCTGGGAAGGTGGGTCCTTTTTCTCTAATTTGGACTGCATTCCTACCATTTATCGTGTGGAAGGAAATCAAAAAAGAAGGTCATGTGTGAGAAGTTAGAATCGAAGCTTTTCAATAAGGTTCTTTACCCAGCGACAATTGGAGATCAATTCTCTTTTAGCTCAGGAAAAATTATTTAGAACACTCTGATGCCATCTAGTGATGTTCTTCCTTTGGACTGCAGCCTTAGATAAGATTTTAACAATGGATATGTTGAAACCTATTTTTCAGTCAATAAGGATTGTAAGGTTAAACTAACAACAAATCTAGACATCTGATGACCAAATCAAACCATGAATACTATAATCAGTATATTAATTGCTAATAGTGAAACCTTTATCATTTTACCGCTGATCTTATAATTACATTGACATTTTTCAGCATCTACTACAATATGCACCCAATTAGATGTTGATGATGCATGGTTCTGCAATGCTGCGCATTCAAAAAATCAAATCTAACAACTGATTTACCATACTGGAGAGGCTACTAAATGGAGTCCATGCGTAACATTGTGCACCGGTTTCAGAACAGAATGAAATTTGAGAACGACACTTTGCTTCAATCTAAAGTGAGAATTGTATAACTTCCCACTTTTGCTGTCATAAAAAGAAGACGGAAGAGCTAATTAAGGGACTTTAGTTTTCTTTAAAAAGACTCAAAAAGTCTTTTTTTAGAGGAAGGAATCGACATTGAAAATAGACCACTCGTCAAAAAAGAGTTGTCGTTCAAGAACTGTTGTAAAAAGAGAAATCAGGTAAAGAAAGAAAGAAAAAAAGAACGAAAGTGAAGTTAGTACACAATCTCAAGATAACTCATGCATCTTGGGAAGGTCCTAGACCCCATTGATGATGCTCATTTGGATTTCTATTAACTGAGAACACCATATGAATGTTGCAGAGGTTTTATAGGCAGTTGACAGCGTCCTAGAGCATCTACAATCTCAAGATGCGAACCTTGACTCAAGCGTCTTGGAAAAGTTCATGACACATTTATCAATGCTCTTCAGACTATTGCCAATTACAAAGACCATAAATCTTCTAAAGCTTAAAAAGAATATCATTATCAAGGCCTCCAAACTATGGTCATGTGTTTAACTCTCTCTAGAGACCTAGAATCTTTAACCTAAGATTTCTGGGCTGATAACAATCTAAAATAGAGACCTTGAGTTTCAGCCCTCCTTTTCATCAAATAATTATCTTTGTACTGTCTCCAAGGATACAAAGTGTTTGCGAAAATGTTTTAGCAATGCACAATTGCTCCGTCCTTCCATTTTCTCTCCCAAAGCATCCATCAAGTTCAGATAATTGGTGATGATTTGACCTAACATGTGCAGACCCCTGTGCCCATTATACTTTCAGATCTTCTCACCTAAATTCTGATTTTCCATGATTTCATCCATTCAAGTTCAACACTCGACATTAATATGACCTCTATTGATAGGATCCTGAAAGATTGTCCTGTAAAGGTCCCAAATTCTGTTGCAACAATCAAGATAAATCCCTTGGGTCATATTTGTAAGCCTTTGCTTCTTCCCCTGTTGTCTTAAGTATCTTTGATTCTCTTACTCTGCTTTTAACACTACAAATACAGGCACTCATAGATTATTATAAAACTACAATTATCTCTGCCCTTTGTTCCTACATAGCACTTTGTTCCATCCCGATCTCCCCACCTCTCTCTCTAGACATAACAATAACAAACCCTTACAACCATTGAAGACAGGAATACAAGCAACCTTGTTTTTTATCAATTATGAAGGATAAAATGAAAAACTAATCACAAAGATAATAATTAAGAGAGAGCGAGAAAGAGAAAGCGATTGAGAAAATGAAACATTTGGACTCTACAAACAAATACAAGATCAAATCAGAAAACATTTATTTTCTATTTTTCTAATTTTAATTAAATAAAACACCATTTTCCACTGATCAAGGATAGTCTGCTACTCAAACGGGAATGAACAAGTCCACGGCCCCAAGCCCCCCTAACTGGATCGATATCCAATCTATGTTTTAAACCATAAGTATACAACATACGTTAATTAAATCTTTAAAGTTCCGCAAGAAGCTTCAACATCCATCCCTTACGTTAAACTACAATGGATGTTCACATTACTGTCAGCACTGAATGTTAATTTGTCGTCCTCTATCGCCCACTTGTTAATATTTCCCCATTATTTAATTGCTATGATCAAAGTTCACCTAGACAGAAAGAAGCCATATATGAGGCATTACACGAAAGATAACATTCATTACACACAACACAACCATAAATCAGCAATGCTAAAGATAGGCCTTTCAATTTCGAATCTGCAAAGCTCTTTCAAATGATCTTTTAATAAACTTTCACACATCTGATATCTGTATCGATTTTTCAGTTCTCTGAAAATGCTCATACTCTTATCCAAGGCTGTCTTTTGTAACTCTCAATGATCTTGCACGGTGTCTCTAAAACAATCCAGTGTTTTCATTCATGCATCAATCAAGAATTCTGTTTCATACCGTCCAAAAAAAAAAAGAATTATGTTTTATATAAACACACCAAAAAAGAAACTTAGTCTATTCACCAATAATCCCATAATAGGCTTTCCAAATAGGAATGTACTTGTTATGAATCCCTAGTAGCTTAAACTAACAAATATCATATCCTAGACACCAATCTCCTTGTTTCGGTAACTAAGCGCAAATGTGATGATCCACAATATGCAATTAACTAATTCTATTAAGTCAATCATTAAACTGCAATATAATTTCCCAATTTACAGAATAAAATTCCCATAAACATGAGCTCCATATTACCCAATCAGAAGAATGAACCATCGTAGTTTGACATTAAGAAGTTTTGATACTCCAATTCAAAGTCCAATCATTTAGAAAATAACTATTTTTTTCGGATTACCACAAGCAAATAACATGAACGATTGATAAAATAACAGAAACTCGATTGAATAAACAGACAATGTAAGAACAGAGATCCAGGATCGTTGGATGCAGAATTTTATGTAGAAATTAAAACGCTAGGAATTAGAATCAGAGATGGAGAAAAATAGAGGTTACGTACCATTAAAGACGGACGGAAGACATTGTAAAGACGAAATGGCGAAGCACAGTGATCTGCCGATTCAGGATTTGATTAGAGGTTTCGGAGCAGAGAACCAAATGTGCCAGTGCGGTCCCAAAGGGGGAATTTGTCTGGTGAGACGCTCCAGGGTCAAATCTTACTAAAACGTGGTGGCTCTATATATCGGGTTCGGTTCGGTTCGGGTCAAAATACGTTAGATCCTTATCCATCAGAGCAGGGGGCGAAAGCCAGAGCGTGTGCTGGAGCGAGAGAAATCATTAAATATTAAAGAGTAAATTACATTGACACCTCCTTAAATTTGGTATAATGGCAACAAGTACCCTCGAACTTTTGGAAGCGGATCCTCTGTAGCACCATTTTCCTTTAGCAAATTGTAGCCCTTTTTGCTCCAACGAAAACATGACACGTGGTCACTAAAAGTTATAGCAATCAATTCAAGTTAACCAAAGTTAACTAATTACCTTTTTTAATTTGTTTTTTTATTTTTACAATTTACCTTCTCTTATTTCCCTCTTTCAACGAAGAAGAGGTTCAGCACTTTTGGAACCTTGCAAAAGCTTTCAACGAAGAAGAGGTTCAGCGTCAACGGACCGGCGAAAAAAGACGTCCGATTGAGGTAAGAACATAAATTTTTTTTAAGGTTCAATAGTATTTTTTTTATTCTCTTTTTTTCATTTAGTTCTTATTTGTAGATTTTAGATTTTAGGTTTATTATTTCAATCGTATTTTAGAGTTTAGATTTTCAATCGTTTTTTATAGTTTAGATTTTAGGGTTTTAGATTTATTATTTCTTATAATTTTTTTTCTTCTAAAATTTCAATAGTTTTTTTTTATTATTTTTTATTTTTTTATTTCAATCGTTTTTTAGAGTTTAGATTTTAAATCGTTTTTTAGAGTTTAGATTTTAGGGTTTTGGATTTACTAGTTCTTATAATTTTTTTTTCTAAAATGTCAATAGTTTTTTTTTTTTTTATTTCAATCGATTTTTAGAGTTTAGATTTATTTGCTTTTATTATTTCAATCGTTTTTAATTTCAATAGTTTTTTTTTTAATTTCAATCGTTTTTTTTTCTCACATATATATATATATATTTCTTTATTGTTTAGTCATGTCTTCTTCTACGAAACTTTCAACGGCATCGGACTGGCGTGAAAATACAAAGGATTCCCCAAGACAGAGAACATTTTTCTTCTTTTTTTTGGTTAGATTTTAGAGTTCTAGATTTATTAGTTTCTATTAAATTTTTTTCTGCAATTTCAATAATTTTTTTCTCTCATATGATTCTTATTCCTTAGGATCGATGATCCAATTTGGCGATACTAATCGATTGCCAGAATGGTGGCATCTCTTAACGTTACTCGTCAGGACTTGTCGGTATCAAACCGGTCTAAAACAATACCGGTTGGATCGTTCCATTTATATATATTAAAATAATAATAATAAAATTGGATCGATTGTACCGACCGGCCCATACTAGTAGTGTTTAAATTTTACGCTATTTTATTTTATTTTATCTCATTAACAGAGTATGATTCAATTTTTTTTTTAAAGCGTTGAACAATATGTGGATGATATATCTACTGATGATGATCAATCGAGTAGTG
>JAUPMG010000005.1:6940053-6962209 GCA_031762675.1 Pachysandra terminalis
TATATATCAGTGTAATTCATCAACAAGTGATTGATCTGATGGTCAAGGGCTTGTATTCCTTTAGATTATGTCAATGGTTCGATTCTTCCCCTTTACATATTTTTCACACTTATTTATATATGTTGGTTTTCGGTTCGGTTCGGTTTAGAAAAGTGTAATAAAATGTTAGGTTTCGGTTCGGGTTTCGGGTTTAACTGGGATATAAACCCAAAACCGAACCGAATTGATTCGATTTTGAATTTCCAAAACCAAAACCAAACCGAATTTATGAAAACCTAACCCAAACCGAAGTCGGTTTGAGTCGGTTCGGTTTCGGTTTAACCGAACCGAGTTGCACCCCTACTTTGAATGTCCGACACTACGTACTTTCCATTAGTTTGACTTTTGTCCAAGCGCCTCTACTCAAGTTTGAATCTCAAAACTTCTTCTAATTTGCCACATAGCAAAATCCAGAACCCACTTACAAGTAACAAAGTTGCCAGAAGTCAACAGTTCCTCTTCTCTTGGTCGTTTTTTGTCCAATAGCCGTTGGTTTCAAGATGGACAGCAGAAGGGAAAACGTCAGCTTTGATTCAGAGACCATTTCCATGGATTTCTTCTATTTCTTCATCTCAAACCCTAGAAAACCATATCTCCGAAACTCTAGAAGGTGTCGGATAGTCGTTCTATCACATCTCTGACCGAGTCAATGGCGGTCGATTCAAGCCGAATGAATCCCCAATCTGCAGCCGAGAGGGCGGTTTCTGTAATTGGTTTCGGTTTTGATCTATCGAGCGATCTTCGTCTCTCGTATTACAAGCCAGGTTCATCTGGTTCTCGACTCATTGAGCTCGATGAAACCCTAGCTAGGGACCTCGTATTGCCTGGTGGAATCGTCGTTCCGGATGTATCGAGTTCGATTAAGTGTGATAAGGGAGAGCGAACGCGGTTCCGGTCTGATGTTCTTTCATTTCATCAGGTGAATCTAATAGTGATTTGAAGATTTTTTTTTTTTATTTGTTTCTATTTCGTTTTGTCTTGGGTTCTGTTGCTATACATTTACTGTTTTATTGGGTTTCTGATATGTTCTCTGGAACTACTAAGTGACAACTAATGCTTTTGTTATGGGCTGTGTAAACAAGAGATTTTTTATGCAATAAACTGATTTTTCTACTTCAATCTGATTTATTTATTTATTTTTTTGGGGCTTTCTGCAACGCCGACATTCTTTCAGTTCAGATATTGATTGTTTGAATTAAATGAGGCAACAGCAATAGGGAAGAAAAATAGTGGAAAGAATGGTATGAAAGGAGAAGTCAATGTATAAAGGTTTATGGGGAATTCTTTCTAACTAGTCCAACTAATTCAGTGCTTAAGTGGAAAATGGAATATGAAGCACTTATTTAAGCAGTGGCAAATTCCCCCTTAAACATTAACTTTATAGTGTGGCATACTTGTATTAAGAAAGGAATGATAGACCTTACTGGCAGGAAACCAATCTATTAGTTGTCTGACATGTCACATGCGGTTTAATTTCCGAATTAGGCACAAAATAGATCAAATTACAAAAAGTAAAACAACCCATGCCATTGAAATTAGTAGTGCTACCAAAAATAGTACTAATTCTTTGCATTGACTTGTTGTATTAATCTTAATGGCATTGCAGTTCGTAGTTAAAATCTAGTTTCCTCCAGATATGTACTTTGGTACAGATGCTTCTCTGATGCTTTAACTGTTGAAGTTCACCTGCTACCGCACTTCTTGTCTCTTGACCCGATCTCTCCTCTAGATATAATGCCACTCTCTTATAATCATCATGCTTTAATTTGTTTCCAACGGCTCATTTTCCTGCTTAATGTAGGAAATCTTTCTTCACGTGATTTTGGCTTAATGGAGTTCATTCTCCGTTTTCGTTTTGTGTGTCCTTCACTTCTTTCTTTTGCTAATATGCTTTGATTATGAGGATTGAAAAGTTTATTGAAATCCTTTCAAGATAATGATATTAGGAGTTACATTCTCTTTTAGGCCGTCTTTGCTTTACTTTTTTACCCCTTCTGTTTAATGTATATGCTGAATGGACTGGTTACAAAATTAATTTCATTTTTTTCCCCTCTTGTGCAATGGTCGATAATGGGTGAATAGCATCCTTGGATGTCATAAAATCATCATAATTAATAACGCACTTACTACTTTTTCTAAACTTCATTTCCATTTTTGTTTATCTCAGATGTCAGAACAATTCAATCAGGAACTCTCTTTATCGGGTCAAATTCCCTCTGGTCTATTCAGTGCAATGTTTAATTTCCATGGTTGCTGGCAGAAGGATGCAACAGCAACAGCTACAATAAGTCTTGCTTTTGATGGTTGGTTCATAACTCTATATAACATTGAATTGGCAAGATCCCAAATAGTACTATCCAAGCATGTGAAACAAGAAGTACCATCTTCATGGGATCCTACTGCCCTTGCCGGGTATGATTTTCAACTAAAACTCTACCAGTTAAATGTTTTTCACTACATTTTTCTCCCATAGGAAGTTGTTCCTGTGTTCTAATATCTTTTAATTTGTTTCGAATCGTTGAAGATTTCTTAGTTAATTATCTCTGATCTAATCCTTCTATTATTGCATACCTGGATTACATTGCCAGTTAAAGGTGTCAGAAATGGACATCCCTGGATTAACATGGCAGTCATAGACTCATAGTGTTTAAACTCGGTATCGAATTGGGGATTGTCCCGTTCCAATACCAAATTGGATCGGCTGATCCAAACATGGCCCATTTTTTTTTTTAAATCATAAAATTTTTTAGGGGTGTCCGGACGATCCGTATTGGATCGTCTGATCTGACTCGTCCGAAACCAAGTCAGAGAACTTTAGCAGTATTCGGGATCAGCTTGGGATCGTGACTCGTCCAGAGCCAATCCCAAGTTGTATCGGCCTATCCAACTCGGGATCGGCCGATACTTAACACTATGATGGCAGTTATATAGGTGTCAGACATGGGCGTCTGGTCTTAGAAACAGGCACTCACGGAAAATGATAGAGAAACAGACCACTCAGTTGGCAGTTATATAGGTGTCAGACATGGGCATCTGGTCTTAGAAACAGGCACTCACAGAAAATGATAGAGAAACAGACCACTCAGTTGATTTGTAGTTTTAAAAAGATATATACTTACTTGCGATATCAGTGTTAAAATGTGCCTAGGCACTAGACTCAGTTGATCATGCAGGTTCTTGCAAGGTGAACTTACCCGATGTAGCATATTGAATTTGATATCCCATGTAGCATTCGTACAGGTACGAGTTTTGTAAAATTGACAAAGGGTACAGGGTGTCAGAGACCTAATTCAAATTTAATGATAGTGTCTTTGTCCATGCTTATTATGAAAAATGTTGTCACATATTGAAAGAAAAAATATTGTACATAGAAGAACTAAATATGATATATTAAGAGAAATGCATGTAGGTAAATGAAAATAAGTTATAGTTGTTGAGAAAATATAAGTAATAGCTAAAAGAAAACACCAACTTTTTTTCCAAAATAAACACATTTGTGCATGTCCAGCGTGGAGTCCAAATGATAATATTTCTGATTAGAGGACTTTGCTTGTCAAATGCTTTGATACTTCACCAGTCATTTTGTAGTATTTTTTTTTTTCAGCTTAACGGCTGTGTCATTATCAAGGTTGGTTGCTTAACGTGCTTTAGTGGCGCCTGCAGCCATGGTGTCATGTATAGGCCTGTCTAACTTGGTTCATATTGATACGAACTGGTATATGCTGGTCGTTTAAAGAAAAAAGAAGGAACTAACCTAACCTAAATCCACAGAGAGGGGGAGGGGTTGGATTTTTCAAAACTCCATGGACATGCTAAAGAGAAATGTTATCTCCACTTGGAGACATTACTTCTACCATAACTCATTTCTTTCCCTTCTCCGCTTTCTTCTTCATTGTCCTTTTTTTCTTCTTTTATCTTCAACACTGCAGTAGCCAAAAGATTGAATATACATACACACAGATATGTATATTATACACACACACACACACACACACACTCTAGAAAAAAACTAAAAAAGACCGACACGAACTGGCTGTTACCAGCCCTCTCCGGTCTGGTACCGAAAACCAGGACATCAATCCATGCTTGCAGCAGCCAAAATTAGTGAAAAAAATATTAATGTAATTTAATTTGCTGGACGATTGATCAGTATAGGGGTTAATGGGTCATATATTTATAGTAGTACTATGTATTGTAGGAGATATGATACATATACATGTTTGCCTATATATATATGTGTGTGTGTGCGTGTTTCTTAGTATTTTTGCCAGGATTTTTAAAGGTTTTTTACATGATTTCCAGGTTTATTGAGAAGTATGGTACTCATATTATTGTCGGTGTAAAGATGGGAGCTAAAGATGTAATTCATATTAAGCAGCTACAGAACTCAAATCTTCAGCCAACTGAAATGCAAAAACTGTTAAAGAAGTTAGCTGATGAGAGGTTCTCTGAAGATGTCAATGGAAACGTCATCCTAAACTCTAATGAATTATCATAAAAAATGAAGGTATGTTTCCAATAGTAGAATCACCATCTAATTCTTATTTTGATTGGTTAATGGCATCATCATCGAATGGTAACAAATTGTTAGAAAACAACAATAAGATGCATCATAGGAAAAAAAAAAGATAATATAATTCAAGAAGCACCCCTTCACTTAAAAAAAAAAGGATGTATCATAGGGCAAGCAAGGCAATAAGAGAATGAATTCAAGTAAGGAAGCTACAAAGGAAAGTGGTGAACGATTTATAACATGTACTGAACTTTGATATGCCCTTTCCCTTTTACAATAAAGTTTAAACACTCTTTCTTCCAATTATGACAACCATTTTTATTGATTATGCCAGAACCTTTCTAGAATCTGCTCTTTATTATGAACAACTAACTGCTAGATTATCCATATAGGCTTACGAACATCAAAGCTAGTATTGTGCATCTGAATCGGAAGTTTTTTTTTTTTTTTTTAAAGTGAAGTAGTGTAAAAGGTTCAATTATACTCTCTGGACCAATAATGAAATGGCAAAGTGTAACCTTTTAGAAAGTACGTGCTGCATTGCCATGTCATTAAGATGCAATTATCAGTTACATAGCAGATTCTTCAGTACATAAGATATGAATTTTTGCTTAGAATTAGTTTTTTTTTTTTTTTTTGAAAAATAATAGGGTGATTTAGGTATTGTGAAGATGATGAACAAACATAAGAAAATGGAATAAAAGGAAATTATCAGAATATCATTATTGATCTCACCTGCTGGACACATTCAGCTTAAGTTGAAATTTCCTTAACTCAATTTATACCTTGGTCCTCACAGGATACAACAATTCTCTGTTCGAGAAGGATAACATTCACTTCTCAAACATTCAAATCCGATATAAATACTCAGTACAAAACAGAGATAGAACATGAGAATTTTAGATAGAGAAAAATTATAGAGAGAAAAAGGAGAGATATTTTTGGATGTGATGGAAAGGAACATGGTCTCCCACTGATAGATGTTAAAGAGACAAATATAGAAGGTTAAGAGAGAAAGGGTACTTTTCTAACAAATAGGCATTTCCAAATGACCAAAAGTTGTTTAAGGGTAAAAGAGAAAAAATAAAAATCTTTCAGATAGTTTCAGATGGCATGAAATAAAAGATATGCTTTTCCAAAAGGAACCTTTTTAAAATTTGTTTTATCCTTTCAAAATCTAACAATGTTCTTATCCCTTCTACTTCTGTATTTTGCAACTAGTGCAGCATGAGCACTAAAATGAACAAGGATTTTTCCCCTTTCAAAAGCCTTTGAAATCGGTTGAATGCTTGCAAGGTAGTAATTACACCAAGTTGCTGTGCAAAATAGAAGGACATGATTACATGCTGGAACATGCAAACCCAAATCTAATCTGTGGTGTTTGAACTAAGTGTTTAGCTTAGTTCAAACTCATCCCCAACTTTAATACGCACTAAATCATTCCAACCTCTTCTTCCGTTGGCTACTTTGTGAAACAAACTGGTATTACCATCCTCCTCCTTCAACCAAGTCACCCTAGATTTTTGCTTCCAATTGATTTCTTCTAACTTCAAAATCACTTCGAGTTCCACCTTGGATTTCCTCTCCTCCACCTCACTGCTAGTCAACACCCTCTCCCCCTCACCCTTATTGATTGCCCCGATTCTATCCAAGAGACAATTTTCTTCAACCAAATGTCCCCAAACACTTCCTTGTTCCACACCTTAAGCCTCTCCGTCAACATCTTTAAGGCTCTCATAAATCTGAAACCTTCCCACCCTTGACTAGCCCCCGAACATGTCCCCCACCAAGATTGGATGAAAACCTGAAACTCTGGGTGAGAAAGCCACATATTTTCGAATCCGAAAGGAGATGGACCACACGAATAGATAGACGTACAAATTTGGATGGGTCAATGATCTGAGATAGTCCTTGTCAACAACTACTGCTTAATCATGGGAAAATGGGCATCCCACTCCACCGAAGCTAAGAATCTATCGAGTCGACAATACACCGCCGAAGTTCTTTCGTTTGTCCAAGTGAAGCTACCCCTGCAGTGGATAATTCGCTAACAAACATGCTCTTTTTATAACCTAGGGAGATTTTCTGTCGCTCTGAAACACTTGTTAAATATTCCTATTCTAGGTTCATGCTGGTCCTGTGCTTGATTCTATTTAGTGAGTTGATAAAAAATCAATAATTAATGAGCTGTATTAAAGTCATTGAAGATGCAATCTCCAGAGTATCTAGAGTATCTAGGATACCATGAAATAGTTCCTCTCGAAATACTCTTTTTTCTTTTTAACCTTTTTCTATATGGAGATCAATTTAGGCTTGCGTGACATTTATTGGGAATATGTACCTGTTGTAAGTGCCTAACTTGAGGGTTTCACATAGGCTCTTCTCCCACTCAAAATCCAAGGAGGTTTGTGGTTGCTAAAATACTCTATACCAGAAATGGAAGAATGACTCCAATCCAAGGGTTTATGAAAGTAATACATGAAGACCAAAACATTATCAACTAACTCATAATTCATAACATAATAATGTGCTAACATGTTAAAAGTAAAACTTTGGAAAAAAAAAGGATGGTAGTAAGATAGTTCATTATGCTAAATTATACACAAAAAAAAATAAAATAAATAAATAAGTAGAAATAACCTATTTGTTTTTTTTTAATCGCTAGAAATAACCTATTTGTTCAGAACTAAAATGCAACATCATGGTCAAAAAAAAAAAAAAATATGATCATCAAGATCTTCATCATGGTCTTCTTCTTGCAAGTCCCTATTATTCTTATTAGAGTCATCATTCACTTTGTCTAGGGATTGCAACAGGTCATATTCGGGATGGGTTTTGGCTAATCCTAGCCCACCCTATAGGAGTCCCTACAACAAACCCACTTCTAACCTGGTCAGGTTGTGAGAGGGACAGATCCGGTTTTAAAGTATATTATAAATAAAATACAGCTTTTCAAATAAAATATATACCTTTTTTTTAAAACATATTTACATATGAATATATATAATTAACAAATACTTGAATGGCAACAAGGTGGATTGTGCTAAACCCGAACCTTTTTTTTAGGGTTGCCGAACTCGCTCCAGTAGGGGCAGGGTAAGTTACCTGCTTAACCTGTCCTATTGCCATCTCTAGCTTCATCAATACGTCTCTAGCTTCATCAATATACTCTTCGTCAACATTCATCTCATGGCTCTCTTTTTATCTCTCAAGATAATACAGTGTTTGATATAATGAAAATGTAATAATAAAATTTAATAAAGTTACCAGGTTCTAACTATAAATACTGCCTATATATATATATATATACATCTATATTTGTCTCCTAAATAAATAGCACCTAGGTGTTACCTAAGCATCACTAGTTTTTTTGTTATATATCAAAAGCGACCGCCTTTGTCGCCTAAATGAATACCGTCTAGGAGTTATCTAAGCGCCACTAGGCGGTGGTCTTAGAACCACTGCGTACCTTAATATGATCTAAAGCGCTATAGTGTCTGCAGAAGAAAGGGAGGCAACTGTATAGGTGATGCCTAGTTGACACTTTGACTACAATGGTCCAATCTTAAATAAAATGAAAAAAAAAATGAGGGATTAATCTTGATTAAGAAAGACGAGTGGAAGCCATGATAAATTTAACTGGGTCAGAAGGGGGAAGAAGAATCTGATAGCTGTCCGGGATGAGAAATGGCAAGTCCACAACAGACTGTTTATGATGGTTGTTTTGGCCTAGCCTTTCCTTGCATCATTCAGGAGTGTGGGCATTTTGATAATTTATCAACTAATCATTTATTATGTTTGATATACTGGTCTCTTAGTTTATTTGTAAAGGCAGTGTATTAACAACTACTTTTTCTTTCCTCACTCGTTACTTACCTGTCAATTGATAATTCATGCAGATAAGCCACCAATAGAGGAACTTCATCTTTTTTTGGAGTTCCAGTTGCCTAGGCAATGGGCTCCGGTGTATGGTGACCTCCCTCTTGGTCCTCAACGTAAGAAACATGGATCCGCATCACTCCAGTTCTCCTTCATGGGCCCCAAACTTTATGTTAGCACAGCCCAGGTAAATCTCTGTCTCACTGTGCATGAACTGTTGTTTATTCAATTGTCTTTTTAAATGCTTTGATGATACTTGCATGCTGGAAATACTTGGCTTCAGAAAAACCTGATGTTTTCATGCTTTGTAAATATCAAAAGAGTGAAATAAATTACTTGAGACCTAGTTTAAATTGATGTAACCACCTTCCCACATGCCAAGGTTCCATTTTGGGATTGGAAGGTGATCCCAGTTTTCATGTTTCCTTAAAAAGTTCTGGCCATGGGTTTACATTTCATCTGCTTGGCTGCTTAGACTGTACTATGAATGTATTGTTGAGGTTCAGTGAAAACTTATTATCAACCGGTAAAGCTATTTCCTCTTGTTGTAGTTTGGCTTCAAGTTTTCATTCAAGTTTTATTTTTTATTATGATGAAGAAAGATCATGAACAATTAGTACCAAATTTCTAGTTCCTTCTAATTCCACCAGTTAGCAATCCATCTCCAGCACCTCTCAACACTTCCGAGGATTCTCCAACTCTCCAATGATTACATCTATGAACCCGATGATGAACCACTTGACCGAGGCTATATTGAGCCTGTCAGGTGAAGTCTGTTTTCGCACATGTGCACAGCCCCAGTCCAGTGCAATGGGGCCCGCATCGATGACTCTGCCTCCATAGTTACCAAGGCCTGGTTTGAGATTAGGATACTGGGAATGAAGAAGGTGTTGTTCCTGAGGCTTGGCTTTTCAATGGTAGCATCCGCAAGGATCCATAGGTCAGAGTGGGACGGGCCTAGTAGCTCATCTCGGAAATCAGGCGTCATATCGACATATATCAGCACAAGGTTCAGTACTACTGGGAAGGCTCCAACTGAGATGCCAGTCAAAGTGGACCTGAATTCCGCAGTTTTCCCAGGGGGACCCTCCAGTACCGGCAAGGGCACCTAGGATGACAAGCTTTGTGGATACAAAGGAAATGGTAAGGGGTCCTGAAGACCAGCCAGGATACTGGGTGGTCACTGGAGCAAAGCTGTGTGTGGAGGGCTCCAAGATCAGACTCAAAGTGACTCATTGTTAACTATAATGTCAGAAGATGATTCTAATTGAGTTGCAGAGGAAAACCAAGTAGAAAATATATGACCTCCATATTTTTTGTAGATAGATATTGTTGTGCATATTTTTCATGTGAGCTTCATTTAGATGATGCTTGCAACAAAAATCAGCTGATTAGATTTTCTCAACTGTTCATCAAATCAAAATTTCATTCACTTAAACCTGTGTATGTCATCAGGCATCCCATCTAACCTTCTGTATAAAGCTTCTTGTGACGAATGAATTTTTTGTCCTGAGTTGAATTAATTCAAAGTTCATTGTTGATTCCTTGTTGCAGTTTTTAGGTTTTCAAATAACATCTCTAGCTTGGATATTGCTCTGCTCCCATCTCTTTGTAGGGCTGTCAACGAGCCGATCTAGCTCGGCTCAGGTGATGGGTTGGTTCGTATGGGCCGAGCTTGAGCTCTATAACTAGACTTGTGAGCCGAGCTTGAGCCTGGAAAAAAGCTCATTATCTTAATTAACTTGAGCCGAGCTTGGGTAGGCTTGACTCGGTTAAAGCTTGGCTCGTTTGTATGAGATTATACATCCATATTCCTATATCGTATATCATATAGCAATATTAAATATACATGTTAATATATTATATCATATATAATAATAATCAATTATACTATTAATGCATTTGTTCTAAGTTTAGTTTTTTTTGCGACCCAAGCCCGAGCCTTGCTCAAGATTTACGAGAGCCCGAGCCGAGTTGGGTAAAACTCAGCTCGACTTGGCTCGTTCACTGCCATTTGCTGCTCTACACTGTTAAAACTGGCAACTAAATGGGCAAGTAAAAGTTCAATTGCACTGTAAAATGGGTAATTCTGCAAGTCACTGTAGCATTGAACAAGCAGAATAATAAGGGAAAACAATGTGTACATTATATGCATGAAACAAAAGCATTACAAAGCTAAAAATGAAACAGTTATGCCCCTCCAAGTGCCCCCTTCAAGAGCTAATTAAGTCTTCCTTCCTCCCTATGCTCTTGTACCCTAAGCAGAAACCTGTTACTAGGTTGCATTATGCAGTTGCAGTGGGAGTAGGGTTATACCAGCCATGGTGGATCTCTATGGCCTTCTTTCTTCTGGCGAGCCGAGACTTCCTGCGAGCTCCAGTGTTCCGGTGCAGTGTTCCTACTTTAACTGCTTTGTCAATCACTGAGTATGCCTCGGCAATCAGGTTTTCTACTGGAAGGATTTCTTCAGCTTGTGCATCACTTTTCTTCTTGAGGACGTCCAGCGATTCCAAAACCTGAGACAGATCAATCACATACATGCCTCATTTTTAAAGGTATCTCCACAATATGTTTTCTTCAGCGTCTGGCTTATGACTCGCTTCTTAACGCATTCATTAGTCAACTCTTTTGGCAATAAGAGTGTAGAAAACTAAGACATGTAATATCCAAATCAACCATCCCTATCTATAGCCTAAAGTACATGAGAAAAATGGAAACAAGATACTAAAGAACAATGAAGTAAAACAAAATATTAAAAAGAAAAAAAAGTTGGCATTTTCTTAGCTTTATTTAAAATTCCTATATTCATTGCTAGAAGCTTGGAGAAGCTGCAAGAAGACTTTTTATAGACTGGTAAAGGGGAGGATCATAAATTTCATTTAGTGAAGTGGGAAGAGGTTTGTAAACCCAAAGAGCTAGGAGGGCTGGGAGGCATTATTGGGGCAATGGTTATGGAGATTTGGGGGTTTGTTGGGTAACCCCTAGGGATATTTGGATGTTACTTGAAGGTTGGGGAACAAAGAAATTAAGGAACAGGAAAAACCTTATCTGGAATGCAAACCCTTTTGTCATCTGCTGGTCATTTTTGGAAAGAGCGAAGAATTTTTTAGGGTGCAGAAAGTGAGGTGGGAGGCTGCTGAACCAGGTGTTATCCACCCTATTTCTATGGCTTAAGACTCTTAGTGAATTTCATGATGTTTCTTTTCCTGATTTCAAGGGACACTGGGACTTTATCTCGGATTTATAGATATTCTGTCAGTGTTGTTTTTTGGGGTTGTTAAGGTAACTTGGTAGGACTGTGGTTGCTACAGGGTCTAATGTACACACTTTGTGTACATAGGAGGATGCTATCTTTCATACTTAGGTATTCTGCAGATGTTTTTGATATTTTATAATAAACTCTATCTATACCTGATTATGGAAAAAGCTACACGAATCCTTGCCCAGCAGCAGTGATGTTCCAAATCCCTGTCCACCTAAATATTTATGAATACCTCTAGCTCATTCGTATTGTACATAAAAACCACAATCACCTTGGTTCCTCTAGGTTTTTTTTCAAGTGATCCCTATTTCTGGAGAAATCATTTTTAGAAGAATTCTAGTACTAACTACTAACAAATTGATGTTCTGAAAAGAATCTGAGCACATAAAACCTTCAGTTATCACTGCAGAATTTCATCTGCTTAATCTTTCCAGATTCAGTTTGAAGCATTTCCATTTATAAAGGTCTGCATGAAACATTGGTCTGCACATATCATTTTTAGACAATTAGTTTGAAGGGTAATGAGAATGTTAAGTTTGCTCATAACTTGGAATGTTGCTAATTTTGACCCCAGTATGTTGCTACTAATTCCCCAAACTCTACTTTATATAAACCCCATTAATAAAAACAAAATTTTGAAAAGGTACATCTTACAACTGTTATCAGACCAACTTCTTAACTCACCCAACTGCTAAAATACTCAATTTCAGACTACCCAACTTTTCAAATACTCAAATCTCTCTCTCTCTCTCTCTCTCTCTCTCTCTCTCTCTCTCTCTCACACACACACACACACACACACATCAAACTTCTCACTCAATTAGAAAACCACAGCAACTAAAATTACAGTAATAACCCATTTGAGAACCGATATCATTGAGACATAGCATCAAATAACTAGTAACCATTTACTTCCTTCGGGTGATCTATGTGCACTGTTAAGCAAACCTCTAATCTAAACCAAACAAACCGAAAATTTATAAACTTAACAACCAGTTTCACCAAATTCAATAATAATCAAGAAAAATAAGAACTGATTTCGCATTGCTTGAAATGGGTAAGAGAAAGAGGAAATCATCAAATCAAAAGCCAAATTGAAGGGAAAAAAGAAAATGGATACCTTCTTCATGCGGGTTTTAATTTCAGATTTCCGGGATTTGTTATAGATCCGCCTTTTCTCAGCTTGCCGAGCTCTCTTTGCAGCCGAATCGGCTTTTTTAGTTGGAGCCACTTCGCAAACAACAGAACGCCGGTGGATGGGTCTCTCCACTGCTTTCATTGATAAACTTCCTGCAAGAAACAAACCCCACATGTCAAACTCATGTAATCACACATATAGGAATAGGGATTTTTTCTCCGAACCCAGATTGCAAGGAAGAAAGAGAAGATTGCTTTACCATTGGAGAAGGCAGTCTGCGATAGATTTGTAGAGAAGCTTAGAGACCTGAAAGTGGTGGAATTTGCCCCAATACAAGAAGAGATTCTGGGCTTGCAAGGAAGAGTGAAGCAAGATGAAAGGCAGTGAACAGTAGCCATTCTCTTCTCTCCCCAATCCAACCTCTATGCTAGTCTCGTGTTGCTTTATCCAAATAGTTTGGTTGCCTTTTCTCTTGGGAGCGTATACGAGACATGGAATTTACACATGATAAGTTACAGCCCTGAAAACAATTAGCCACGTGGCAAAAAGGTTCTCTTAAATCTATACTTCTTTTTGTAAGGAATTTAAAAATATTAAAAAAATTAATATTGATAGAATCTGTTATACATGTATTAATAAAATTTATGTGAATAGATATATTGTCTATGTGACATACTGAAGAGAGCTTACCGATTTATCGAAAAATATTTAATAAGCGTTGAGAGGTGAAGTTGGATGTTCTGTTCTTCTACGTAGTGATGAAGAAGAAGAGTTGAAGTGTAGAGGAATAAGAGCTCGAATCATCTACCAGTATGCAGTGGGGATGTGATTGGTTGGTCCCTTTTAAAAAATTCAAGTTTTAAAGATTTTAAAGTTTAATTTTTTTTTTTTTTAAAGTCGTCTGCACCGATCACATTCCCAGTCCACTCACCGATCACATTCCCAGTCCACGCACTAGTGGACGATCCCAAGGCAAGGTTTAAGGGCTTGTTTGGTTCAACTTTTGAAATGCAATTTTTCAAAAGTTAAAATGTAACTGTTGAGAAGTAAATTTATTACCTAATTTTCTGTTTTTATAATCAAAAATTATGTTTAGTATCGGATCGGTCCAGATCGATACCAGTTTGCATCGTCCAATTTATAAATTAAAAAAAAAAACAACAAAAAAAAAAATGTCGCCAATTGTACCCATTGTATTGGTCAATAGACCAATTGTACAGATCGATCCTAACCGATGTTGGTTGTACCAATCCAATCCAAAACCTCATGATACAATTATTGTATCATGGCTTGGGATTGGACCCTTGACCCATACTTTTAACTTTGGTCAGAGGGTCGACGAGAAAGGAAAACGAAAAAAAGAAAATGACTTTTCAAAAGTTGAAAAGTTATTTTTGAACTTATCATCAAAAGTTAAAATTTGATTTTTAAAAAATTATTTTTTATTTTTGTTACTAAACTAACTTTTCTTCAATTTTTGACTTTTAAAAATTAAAAAATAACTTCTAAAAAACTATACAAACAGTCCATAAGACTTTTATCAAGATGTATTTAAATCATGCTTAAAATTCCACTCAAATAAGAATTGCATTAAACACCCTTCTCCCTTTGAATCATAATTTCAAAGAACGTAAGAATTGTGTGGTAATTTTTTCACGTGATCTATAATTCATGTGAGAATTAATCATCCAAACGCTTAAATTTCAATTCCCACTAACCAATTCCAATTTCTACCCTAAAATTCCTAAAATTCCTGTTATGATATTTTTGTAGCCAAAACTTAGTATGTTAGGTATAGTCGGGGAAGAAAAGAAAAATAACGAGTAGGATTCTCCAAATAAACTGCTACATCTAATATGTCTCACCGGGTTTCTAAACTTGGAGCATTTGACCGGGCAACCCCCACAAAGATCGCTCTTAATCAGCCCAAGCATCCAAAGATATAGTCTCTTAGGCTGTGTTTGGAACCTCAGATTTTGAGAGAAGAAAATGTTCGAGAAAAGCGCTTTTTCTTGTTTGGTTGAAGAAGGAAAAAGTTGGAAATAAAAATTTGAAAAGAAAATAATTTGAAATTTTTTTCTCTTTTTGGGATCAAAACCTTGGGCTTTTTAGCAAAATAAATATATAACTCTTCTCATTTAATAAAAATATGAGTGTTTTAAACTTAATGTCAAAAGCATAATTGAATTAGACTTTATACCAAAAATACCATTTATGAATAAGCATTTTTCTAACTCATCACTCACTTAAACGACCCAAACATTTTCCTCTTTCTATTCAAATCAAAACCCTTATTTCACCTTCTTCGTCTTCTTCTTCTTATTATTTTTGTTGATTCTAGTTATTAGAATATGTTTTGAATATCAGTCCTTTTATAATATATTTTTTGGTTATGATAACAGACAAAGACCAAAAAAAACGCACAGACTCCTCCCCCAACGATTTTTGCTTCTCCAGTCTCGCTACCCCGTTGCACGCTGCTACTGCCCTCTCATTCTCGTTGCCCTACCCCTGCCGCACAACCTGCATCTCCATTCAAACCCATCCTCCCTGTGTATCTTCTCCACCATCCTCTACTCTCGTCTTAGCACCTACACTTCTAATCGACCACCACCCCATCTCCCTTCAAAACTCCTCCAAAAACCCACTAGAAAACTCATGTTCCCAGCAATCAACAACCCTTTCATAATCCTGCAAAATCTTCAAAAAAAAAAAAACATTAAACAAAGCATGATCTTACGCAATTTGAAGAATGTATAAAATAGGAATTTGTTTATAAGTTTTATAAGTGATTTAAACGACACTAATTCGCAAACAAAGGATGATCTTACACAATTTGAAGTTTCTGAATTCTGTTGAAATCATCCGGAGAAAAACAAAGTAGATGATTCTGACTTATTGGATTACCTTGAAATCATATGTGGAAAAACAGAGTAGATGATTCTGACCTACTGGATTCCCTTGAACTCATCCAGGAGAAAACAGAGTGGATGATTCTAAAGTACTAGATTCTCTTGAAATCAAAATCTACTCTATTTTCCTCCGGATGATTTCAAGGAAATCCAGTACGTCAGATTCATCTACTTTGTTTTTTCCTATATGATTTCAAAGGAATCCAATAAATTAGAATCATCCACTCTGTTTTTCAACGGATGATTTCAAGGGAATCCAGTAATTTAGAATCATCCACTCTATTTTCCCTCGAATGATTTCAACGAAATTTTTGGTATAAAGTCTAATTCAACGGTGCTTTTGACATTAAGTTTAAAACACTCATATTTTTGTTAAATGAGAAGAATTATATATTTATTTTGCTAGAAGAAGCTCAATCCCTTTCTCCCCACAAAAACAGATTTTGAAAAAAAAAAAAAAAAAGAAAAGAAAAAAAAGGTAGAGAACACTCCTCATCACTCTTAACTTAAATTACAACATATCTCGTCTTTCCTCGATGACTATTCAATTTTGCCCAAATATATAAAAACTCACTAAAAATTCATCGGAATTTGATTTGATTTGATTTATTTCTATTTTTATTTTTTATTTTTTTGGATCTCATTTTAACCAATCACTTGAAAAGAGAAATTTATCATTTTTTTTCCCATTTCTTTTAAAAACCATGGTTTCAACCATAGCCTTAAGAACTGTAATTCAGCCTGAGTTTCCTCGAGCCAAACCATATGAATTTTTCTCCTTTTGGTACAAATGTAGCCAATTTCATCCAACAAAAACAGGGTTTAATCCTTATTGAATGAGAACAGTAGAAAGGATATAGGGTGACTAATATATATGAGATGACACACGATGTGTTGGGCTTGCTGACAAAGCTGAATAGAACCTTCAATGAAACAGTTTGAATCCAAACCCATTTCAAGCTGATCGATTCTTGGGGGATTCTCATCAAGAGTGAGCTACACTGGGTTTGTTAATCAGGCAACAATACATGCCACATATAACCAAATGATCTCAAACTTGCTTCTCTTCTGATAATGTCTTACAGAGAAACAATGAGGCAGCTACAAGTTAGCAATATTTGTATGAGATCTGATTCTTGAGTTTAACATTGTTAGGATCTTCGTATAGTAACGTCTTTGGGGGAAGAACTCTAATACTGAACGGATATAATGGATTGTACAACATCGACTACAAAAGTTTGTGAGAAGAAATCCATGAAAGTATCCAGTCTTAACAGTTCTGCCGAAGCAATCTAAAATCTCTCGGCTGTCATGACTAAAGGCTGAGCTTTGGCCCGCTCTTTGGCAAGGTAAGGACCCCTTCTAACAGCTTCCTGCAACTGAATACCCGGGAAAAAAGTGTCAAAAAACCGTTCCTTTCAAAGCCACGAGAATAATAAATAAAAGATTTTCCACTTCCTTTCCTTTTTCCCATTCCTTTCCTTTTGCATTCATTGAATCATTGTAGATAGCAGAATTAAGAAGGTTTATTGTAGTCACTATATATATGTTTATGAAATTAAGCCTAACCTTTGCAGCTATTCCAGAAAAAGCAGGATCACTGATAAGTTTACTAGAAGCTGCTAAAGCCTTGTGGATCGCTCTGCAGCAATTATATCGTGCTTCCATACCTGAGAATTCACTAAATTCAATCAGGAAGAGAGGAAACATAGATGATATATCATTTAGCCCCTAATTATTACTATTAAGTGCAAAATGAGAAGAAAGTATAGAACTTGAACTTAGGCAGAAAGCTATAGTATGACGAAAATTAGTTGATATCCATTCCATGCTACCTAACAAATATCACAGGATGTTTTTTCAAAGCACTACACAGTAGGTTTGGGCTTTGGAATACAAACAATACCAGAGTTCAAAGATTATTTGCAGCATTGCATCATATGGCCAAAATATTGATTGCATGTTGTAATGTCTTCATTCTATTGGGCTGTAAGTATATCATTGTTCACTATTTTATGATTAACAAGAATGCAAAGTTTAATCCACACGGGTTAATTCAATTAGCAGGTTCTGCAACTCAAGAACTGGAGATCCCAGGTTCAAGTCCCCTGGCTTACCTGATATATGGTCCTTGTGGGTAGGGTCATGTGTCCGGGGTTTTCCCTGTCCCCACGAAGTGGGGTCAGGGGTTCCACGTTACCAAAAAAAAAAAAACAAAGTTTATTGAAGCATCCCTAACCATATTACCCCAGCATTTTCAATCCATTTGACATGTTAAAAACCAACTATTCTATAAAATCAAAGTGCACCAATCTCCATGATTAGGTGTGGGGCTCACAGAAACATGAAATGATAATGCTCAAATCCCCCTAAACAATCAGACCAGTGGCCACAACAGAACACACCTCCCTAAGACTTGTACGGCTAGCAACTTGGCTCTAACTGAATCTCCGTCTCCCATAGGCCTGGAGAATACATGAGTTATCATGCCTGAATGATCTTGGAATACTAATACCTGAAAGCCCTGGGTTACTCGATGACTATCCATCGAAACTCGGTTGATCATCCCCACTCCCGGGGAATCCAAACTGAAGAAGCACTGGAAATAGCATGTTTTTGTGAGGTGTTCACAGAACTCCAATCTTTCAAAAAATCCGAAACTGAAACCCCTATAATATCTAAAAAGCACAAGCTCAATGCACTACTAGCATGAGATTAACATGTAATAAATCCTCTGATCCTCTCCCCCACTCACAGTCCAAAAATCGAATGAGATCAACATGTGATAAATCTGCCCCGCTCTCAATACCAAGGATGTCAAGCATATGATAAATATAATCCGGCATCATCCACCACTATTCCAACTGGATACAAAGAAGAGTCCGAGTTGCATCGGCCCTTCTACCTTGTTCTTTAAAATGGACGTCATAAGGCCCAATAGGCTTTGGATCACGAAAATGGATTTCGTGTTTGGGGCCCAACTACTTCTTGAGATTGGGCCTTTGAAAGCCTGAAATGTCAGCCTTGCTATTGAAAAATGAATTTAAGCTGAACGAAGTGGCACAATTATTACAATGGCAGCAACAACAAGATGCCTTAACCCAACTAGTTGGGATTGACAACACAAATCCTGTTTTGCCATTTCAATCAGTCAAAAACCATATTTTCAGTCAAATATTATATGCATTTGAATTATTTCTGATCGACTCCATCCATGTCCTGTTTAGTCTTCCCTTCGCCCTTTTTGATCCTTCAATATGCACTCTCTGATAGGCACATCCTTAGGTCACCATCTAATATGGCCAAACCTTCTTAACTGATTTTATCTTATCTCTTACTTGGGCTACTCTTTGAAATTCTCCAATTTGTTCATTTCTTACCTTATCTTTGCTAATGTTTTCACACATCCATTTCAGCATCCTAATCTCAACAACACTCTTCCAATAAATATGCTGATTCTCTGTTGCACAACATTTCACTCCATACCTGAATTTGAGTAGAATGCATTAAATCACATGACACTCTAGAAGCGTCTTTCCACTTGAGACATCCAGCTTTAATTCTATGTGAAATATCCTTGTCAAGATTTCCTCTTTATGGATGATTGATCCAAGATAACAGTAGTAATTACTATAAGGAATCACATGTACTAATGGGGCTTATATGGATTAAAATATTGTACATGTGGCCGATCAGAGTGTCCCTTGTCAGATGGATGGTATGTGTTGGCCACATCATTCTTCCATGTACCAAAAAAGATCTCGTCTCGCCAGTTAATGAAACCTGGTGAGACTGACCAGAATACCTTTCACCTTATTTATATTTTTATAATATTACATGGGAGATTACATGGGTCAGACAGATTACATTTCCCAACCCCTTTATTAAACGGGCAGGTTCAGGTTGAGTATAACCCCATTAACAATGTATACCAACCCGACCTGAACACACCCGAACCCAACCAATTGCCTACTCTACTTAAGTGGTGCAATTACTGATTAAATAGATTTTAGCAGCCTCTATTAAAGGGGGTTTGGGGCACATTGTCTTCCTCCGAACATTTCTGGCTCATAAATTCTGCAACTGCACCACTACTTTGCTCAGACCACACAAGTTTCCAGTCTCATGCCTGGTTTCACTTTCAGGCAGCTCTTCTTCCTCTCAAATGACATAAACCTCAATTCCCACGGCAACCACCGAACAAGGGGTGATTCTCAAAGGTTTGGTTTCCCGCTATATCAGACAAGACCTCCACAGCCACTTAAATCACCACAGCATTCCTTTGATCTTGATCAATGAACCTCCACTTGAGATCCACTAAAGTTCCAATCCGTTCTGCTGGCATGTCTTATCTATTTATAACAACCACAACTTGTTAACAATGCAGGTGTTCAGGAATCCCAACAATCTGAGCACAGATTCAATCATCCTCATTCTGATCACAGAAACAATCAGTATGATTTGAAGTCTCACTTACAGACCCTGCTGAAACTGATACGTATTCGCCGAAACGTATTGGGTATCAGTATATATCAGCCAAAACAATGGAGTGACTTGAGTGCATTGTTGAAGTACTGGCAAGAAATTAGTTAAGTTCCAAACCGGTCTCCACCAAAACTAAAACGTATCAACCGATAGGTTTCAGTTTTGGTGAAACTTAAAACCATGACAACCAGAAAGGGAAAGAAACGGACAAAAAAACAAACACTGAAGCTCAGTGTTCTTTCAATTTCACCCATTTATTGAATCTCAAAGAGGAATAAACTGTGCTTTCTTATCTTGACTAGGCCCATCTGTTGAAAAATCCAGCCTTTTGTCCCGAACCAGGTTGCCATTGATAATGCTGAATGTGGCTTTCCTTCGAACCATCCAACAAAGCAATGCTGCAGGAAAACCACTCTTTTTTGAACAACCTCCAGGACACATCTGATAATCTGTTTCTTTCTGTGGCTGAGTAAAGCACAAACATCGGATTTAGCCACACCAGAAAAGCAACCACATCACTATAAGATTTCAGTATCACAGGGTCTGAGTAGCTAGGGCTGACTAGATGTGACTTTTTCCCCATTAGAACTTATCAAGGAGTGCGTGTCTTTCCTATCCCTCTGAAGCTTGATCCAAAAAGGGCCCAGAAAGTTGTGATGAGATTCATGAGAAGCCATTTACTATCAGCAACACAACCTCGGCATTTGTTTTCATGAATAAGATGAAGGTCCAAGAAGAAGGCTTATCTTGCGGGAGAAAACCTTATTTACCTTCTCAATTTTGTTTAAATTTAAAAGCATCACGATACTACAAGTATTGGTTGTGCATCTCTATTCATATAATGAAGAAATCAAGGTTCTGTCCTATTAAACACATGGCTAAATACACTTAGAAAAGTTTTAAGTAACATACAAAGGCAAAAAAGATTTTGGTATTTTTGGTGGAACCACAAAAGTAAGGACTACGTTATTTTGTGATGCTCTCCAACTATTCAAGAACATGGGCACATTAACCTCAAGAAACACTTAAGAGTGGCTTAAGTGGGGTGGAGAACTGGAAGCAATTCTCAGCAACCACTAGTAGAAACAAGAACATTTTTCAAAGATCAGGAATATTTCTTTTCAAATTTTCAGTGGTTACAGAACATGAACATCAGAATATGAGCATAAAAGCCTTGCCGCAAGAGGAAAACACAAATTATTATACATGCAAGATTTTGGAGAATTTAGTTACGAGGAAGCAAACCTTTCTTCGATGTTTCAATATGTGCATCAGTCACTATACTTATCACCTCCTGTTTCGAGCAAATCTCTGTCAAGCACCAGGGCCGAACTACCAGTCCAGTCATCAATCTGTAGGCCTGGACATATTCACACATACAAATGTCAGTTTAATTTTCTTTTTCTAGGACATGGCAAGCAAAAGTGACAAGAACTTATGGAGCTACTGCTACTTTGCCTAGTAGGTCATTCACTCTCGATTCAATCTATTATGGTGACGCACCTAAAACCATCCAACTTGATGGTTTCCAATAATACAAGAAATCAAACGGTTCTGTTGGTTGAATTCCAAAATGTAGTGCTCATTTAGAATCCTTTGTTCAAGTTGATGAAATCTGTTTGGGATACTATCAATGCATTTCTCAAGGAAGGGAAATAATGAAAACAAAAATAGGCTACTATTTTAAGAATATAACTAACCCAAAAGTTGGGTTTTATAGTCTGATGGAAGAATAAAGCTGTTGATTTAAAAGTCCAAATGGAGAACCCGTCCTTTTGGTTCTTTACTTCTGGGGTTTAGATATAGTTCAGAATGATATCTATTGAATTGGAAGGAAAAACTCTATTCCAATATTAAAAAATGATTACATTCCCCTCTATATATAGATGATAATACTCATCTATTTTAGGGATGGATATTTACAACTT
>JAUPMG010000005.1:6970422-6994730 GCA_031762675.1 Pachysandra terminalis
GTAGTGTTAAGATAATTTTTCAATGCACTATTCATCGATTCTGACCGTTGTGTGGACATCATATCTGCACAAAATGTCCTCTTACCATATGCAAGAGACCACATAGTTCTATCTTCAAATCGGGGCTTCAACCAATCATTATCTTCCAAATTATATCTGACAATCATTTTGTTCCATTCTTCTTTGAACTCCTTGTCATCTTCGCAATCATGTACACACTTTTGAAAATCAAAGATAAAAGTCTCATGACTTGAAAAAATATCACTCAACTTCCTAGCTACATTCTGAAAAATATGTCAAATGCAAAGGCGGTGAAAAGTGTAAGGTGAAACAAGTTTTATGATAGGTATCATCCCCGCATCATGATCGGTTATAAATGTCTTTGGTGCTTTTCCACCCACAACATCAATAAATGTCTTAAACAACCACTTAAAAGTGTTAGACGATTCAACATAAAGCAGAGTAGCTCCAAAGTTGATAGATTGCATATGGTGATTCACTCCAACAAAAAATCCAAATGGCCGATTCTCAGTGTTCGTTTTGTAAGTGGTGTCAAAACAAACCACATCATCAAATATGTTGTAATCACTTTTCATCTTTCCATCTATCTAAAATATGTTGGAAATCATCCGATCGTCATCCACTTCTTACGCATAAAAAAATAAGGGGTCTTTTGTATGCTTCTTTTTAAAATAATCTAACAATTCCCTTGCATCTCCTTTCTTCATACCATTCATCCGTCTATGACACAAATAATTATGACAATCCCTTGCGACAAAACCCAGGTTCTCATGACCACCCGCTTGCTTACCCATGTACTCTATGATTGTTGAAGTTGGTATACTAGAGAAATCTGCTAAATCAATTTCAGCAGCTTGTGTCGAGGACAAACTTCTATGCGACCTAAGCAAATGAAGCATATTAGTCGGAACCATCCCATGATTATGTTTCGGCTCAAATTCAGTAATAATGAATTTATAATTTGGGTTCATCAAAACTCACATCCTTGCCATACAACCACACATTGTTTCTGCACATGGACTTTAAGCAATTGGATCACGTATATCTTTAGTACGAACCCCTTCTCGAGCACAAGTAAAATATCTATCAACAACTACACCTAACTTTTTATGCAACCAATTTTTCCGAGTACCAAACCCCACCCTTCTAGCATAATCATTGTAGTATATATATACGCCTCTTCTTCTGATCCAAACTCCTTTCCAATTTTCGATACATACTCAATTAGATTTCTTTCATTGTTGCCACTATGCTCAGCATGACACATTTGCTCCATTTTCATTTCAAACCAATATTCTTCGGATTGATCAATAACTATATCAATCATAGATAAACAATAAAAACCATATCATTAACATTCCAAACAAAATAATGACTTGAAACTAGAATAAGAAAAGTAGCCATGGTTTAAAGCAAAGGGTACCCCCTCTAAATGATATGGGTGGGTGAATCATTTAAACATGGGTACCCCCCTCTATAGAGAAGTGTCCTAAGGCTTTAGAGGGGGTACCCCTTCATTGGAGACTTTTCCCAACCCTTTAGAGCGTTTCTAAGGCTTAAAACTAAAGGCTGGGCTTAACTGTGCTTTTTTTAGCCTGTGGTACCGCATTTTAAGCCTTGGGTACTCTTCATCAAGGCATAAATTGGGGTACCATAGGCTTAAATAAGCTCAGGGTACACCAGGCTTAATCTTTAAGCCTTGGGTACCCCTCTCATATGCATTGAGATGTTAAACATGCTTAACAATAGTTTAGGAAGATGTAAAAATAGGTCTAGAGGTCTAAAATTAGGTTTAATATATAATTTAGGAAAATCTTGGTTTAGCGGCGTGCCGCAAGGCTTACCGCAAGCTAAAACAGTTTCTGGACTGTGTTCTAGCGGTTAGCTTAGCGGCAAACCGCTAGCTTGCCGCTAGAGCCTGAACAGGGTTTAAAGTTTGATTTATGTCTAGTAATTTGGGCATAACTTTGTGTATACAGGTCAGAATCACTTCAAACTTGTTTTGATGAGTTCCTAACGAGCAAATGCATCTTAAAAAAAATATAAAATAAATTAGATAGAATATAGAGGATATGTTATTTAATCGATAAACATACTTTGACAGAGGAGGTACCCTTGGCTTAATTTTTAAGCAAAGGGTAACCTGTGCATTACTAAGCCTAGGGTACCCCCTTTTAAACATTTAAACATGGGTACCTCCTCTATTGTGTAAAGTCTCAAGGCTTAAGAGGGGGTACCCTTGGCTTAAAAATTAAGCCAAGGGTACCCCATCTAAAGCCTATGGGTACCTTGTGTATCATTAAACCATGGGTACCCAAGGCTTAAAAGGGGATACCCTTGGCTTAATAATGCACAGGATACCCTTCGCATTATAATTAGGCCGAGGATACCCCCTTATTTAGCTTTAGGTACCCTTTAACAACCAAGTTTACAAAGTTTGGTCATACATTGCTTAAAGAATCTAGAAATCAATAGTTATAAATGTAGAGACGAATAATAAGATTATTACTTAAATAACAAAAGATAAGGTTCCTTAAATCCTAAAAATCTTACATACCACTCACAATTCAATAGCGAAGCAAAAAAAACTGAAATACTTTAAATCATCTTACTTTTCATATTTAATTTTCGAAACTTCAACGAAAGATTTTTAATATCCAAAACGATATAGTAGAAAGCATATCGTTTGGAGCGTAAAAGCTAAAACATTAGTTAGAACATGTTGTGCACCATACATCCAATTGGCTGATGCATGCTCCTTATATTTTTTAAAAGAGAGAAAAAATCGTCCACCAAGTGATATGAAAATTAATAAACGGCCTGTTGATGACCAGCTGGACATGTGTCATGCATCCACATATGCTTCAATTGATGGTCTAGGCTAGAACATCAATTGGATATAACTAATAGTTTAGCATTTTCTAATTTTTTTAATAAGATCCATCACATGATTGGTCACCTAATCACAAAATTGTTGGTCGATATCCTTATGGGTTGTTAAGAGTCATAATTGCATTCTAGTTATACATCCATCAAGTGCGGCAATGAGTGGAATTACAATTGAGGAAAACATGTTTGCTTGGGATGAGGATCTTCTGTGAACCTAGACTATGTGAACTTCACATGAGGTTGACATCTGCCCCCAAGTGGACTCCACTAAAAAGGGTGATTGACATTTCTAAAATCCTAAAAGATCAAATGAACTCAAACCTGACTAATCTTAACCTATTTCAACCTTAACCGGTGATTGTCACCCTTTTTAGTGGCCTGTCTAGAACAGATGTCAACCTCGTGTGAGGTTCACACAGCCTAAATTGTGGCATTGGAAACATACTTGTAGAATTAAACGCATTTGAGTAAGATTGCTTTTTCTTTTTGTCTAAATGTTAACCTTTCATCTTAAGGCATTATCAACATAATTTGTCCAAGAAGTTTTTGCATGCAATTGGGTGATTCATGATGACTATATTGTGTTAGCTGGAAACGAGTCTCAATTCCATTGGTAGAGAAGCTCTCTTTATCAATCTTGGCAAAAGCTCTAGCATCCAATTGAATCCAAATACATGAAAGTGAAAAGTTACAGATTTTTATTTTATTTTCCATGTTTCAAACCAATCAGTCGAAAATAGCTTAGATTACAAAGTCTTATAGATTCAATAAAATTATTCTTTTTTCCCTTTAAGCTCTATTTGTTTCATCGAAAATTAGAGGGAAAAAAAATATTTTATAGGATTTCAAAATTTTTCCTATGACTGTTTCAAAGGAAAATATAAAATTCTAGAAAAATATTTTAATGAATTTTAAAATAATTATGGAAAACAGCTTCCAGAAAAATCTACATGAAGTTATTTTTCGTCACTTCCAAAACAGGTGAAATATGATTCTCTCTCTCTCTCTCTCTCTCTCTCCCTCTCTCCTTCCTGCAATAACACACCCTCTTTGCAATCATTTTTCTGTCTTTCTCAACTTTTTCCTCTTTAGACAATCACCATTTGTTTCCTCTCTCTCTCCCTCTTTACCACAATAAAAGTCTCCCTGCAATCACCATTCCAATCTCTCTTTTTCACTCTCCCCATCTTTCCACAATAATCTCTCTATTTTTGGCTAAAACATTGCTTGTGATAGTTGCCCATGCCCATTAATGGTTCTAAATTCTGTTTTTTTTCTTTTTCCAAACAACATAAAAATTGGACCGAACCAAACCAATCGTTGGACCGATAGGATCGATTGTCTGGCCGACCTTAACCCAAATTATGGGTACCAAACCAAAATCATTGGGAGTGGAGTGGAGTGGGTAACCTTTTTAAACCACCCAACGAAATACTTAATTTACGTTGGAATTACAATAAGGATCCGTTTGGATCACAAGAAATAAAATATACATGAGAATTAGAATGCATATGAATTGTAAATCTTATGAATTCAAATTCATATATATTGAAATTCTGTTGTTTGGTTGACGCGTTACTCATAGCCTAATTTATCTGCTTTGTATAACTAGTGTATATTTTTTTCATTCCTAATTTTTATTTAACTCAAGTGATGGATCTTTTACAAATATGGATGGCAACAAGCTTTGCTGTATTGGGACCAGTCCCAATTGGTGGTTATGGTCTTGACCAATGGACCAGCCGGTCTGAATCCGATACCCAAAAAAAAAAAAACATTTTCAAATTAAAAAATAGATCTAGCCAGATCGGACACCGGACCCACAGGATTGGATGCCGAACTGGCGGGACCGATTGTCGAGCCGACAAGATCGGATGCTGGACCGACGGACCAGTCGCCAGACCAGTGGGACCCATCGTCTGACCTACGAGACCGATCATCGGATCAACGGGACCGATCGCCGGACCGAAGGTACCGGTCCTCCTGATGTAAATTAGTTCAAGTGGAAATTCAAGATGTAAATTATAATTCTCATGAATCATGAAAATTGGGTGTTCTTTTTTCCCACGTGGATTTTAATTCCCATGGGAATTAGTCATCCAAACGCAAGAATTGAGATTCCCACTGCCAATTCCAATTGCAAGTCCAAGAGTCAATAGAATCCCGAGGCAATGCAATTTTTTTGTCCCTTTTTTGCGTCAACACATTGTCCATACAAATATCTCAAGCTTGTGATCTGTCCCCCCTTAACAAAACATAAAGATTTTGGCCATGCACGGCCCTGAACTTGAGTCCCCCATCCTTGAGAGAGGTTGCCTATTAATCTGGGAACCACCTAAACCAATAATGTAATCCACAAAATATCATAGCTGTTGAGACAAAATGAGAATCCAACTACTGACCAACCAATTGAAGGACTCGTTCAAATCAAACAGGATCTTGATTTCTCATCACATTAAAGCAAAAGGTTCTTTTTAAACAAAATATAGAGAAGAAAACCCAGGTCATGGTCTCCACCCAAAACTCTTACATATTTTCTTTTATTTTTTTCCTGATTAAAATTAAAACACCCAATAACTTACCATCTTTAGCAAACAAAAGAAATCCATATAAACAAACGAAGCAAAGGTCATTACAGTGGAAGTGACCAATAATATATCTAACAACCTTACCTTGAAGGTACACCAACCCTCTTTAAAACCCAAAGGCAATGAGCTTTGTCATCTCACATTTAAGGTAACCAGTTTTATGCTTTTTTTGCCTTCCGGTATCCTCTCTTCAGAGGCCAAATAAACTTCACCATAGCCAAGCAATACTTTACTCCCTTCTCAAAGGGTTCTCTTTATGCTTTGTGTTCTCTCTAATCCGCTCAACGGATCGGATGATACTGTGTGTTCCCGCGTTTGGGAGGCAACTTTCTCAAAATGAAAAGGACCAGACACGAAGGGAGAATCTCCACCAACTGCAAAGAAAAACGAGAAACAAATATAAGAAAAAGTATCAATATCCATTTCCTAAAATGGTTGAATCATTAACAACTCTTTTAGAGTTTCAATATGAATAAAAGCTGCACGAGGATTAAGATAAATTATTATAGCTACAAAACAAAGCTTACCAGATAGTATATGAAGTTTAGAACTGGATGATTCAAAACATCAAGGTCAGCGGCTTTATTGAGTGCATTAAAACACATCTGCAGCATAGGAAAAATATTATTGAAGGCACAAATTACATGGACAACAAAGAAGAAGACATCATGTAGTGACGATATCTAGGTACCGTGCTGCATTGCACGACTCTATTACCAACAACCTGAGATGTGAATTCCACAAAACAGCAGTTATAGAATAGCCTGTGATACTGCTGTGCGGCAGCACCAAAGTTCCTTCCTACCATATTCATGATTCTCACATATGTAACACAGAATTTTTACTAGTAGACAGTTAAGAGAACGGGAGTGAACTCACCATGATGCACCTTACAAGAAAACATGAGAAACATATGGTGGTCACATAGCCAACCTGCAGAAGCCAGAAAAATAAATAAATAACTAAAAAAAAATTCTGAAGACATGGCAACCAAACTATAAAGTAATCCAAAATACCTCCTGTAACTTCTTACGACGTCCTTTTGATTCTACAGGGAAGCGTTGCAGCATTAGGAAGAGCCTACCAGAACAAGACAATAGAAAGAACCATCAAAATAATGCACTGAATGTAAGTTCAGAGTTCACACAAATCTGATATGCACACCACAGCCAGCAGACATTACTACACATTTGATTAGAAAAGCTCAACTGAGGATGTTCAAGTAAATACGGTTACAGGTTGGGGAAAAAAATTCATATATGGGTAAGGCTATGGTAGAAGGTAGACAAGGATATGCTAGCATAATCATGAGGGGGATGATAAGACACTAGGCAGCTCAAAAGATGGTCCTTGGACAATCAAATTCCCTTTCCAGAAGGTACTGGAACTTTAAATGTCGCCCTATAATTAAACCACCAGCTAGCTGTCAGTAAAATGTCAGAAACTGTTTTTAGACATCCTGTCCAGTGCTAGCGCAAATCTCACAGAGCTGGACATGTGGTGCATATGCAATTCAACTCTTGTAGATGAAATCACAATAGACTGTAAGGTGCAATTATGGATAATTCCATGTAGTATTAATATTCAACAAATGCACGAACCAAAACTAGAAACCTTACCTCCCTCCATAAAGAAGAAACCCAAGGGCCGCGAACAAGGAAACACCTGCAAATATATTCTTTCAGTCATGTAATCAACCATTCAGTTAAACCATGTAACAAATTTATGCTTTGATAAAAGACAAACCTGCAAAGAAGATCTTGGATAGGGTGACAAGAAGTGGGATAGGCTTCCACCACATAACCAACCACAAAGCTATCTGTCAATAATTTAAACAAAAGAGTTAAAGTAATCCAGGTCTACGGGTCAACACAGCATCGCATGTATGGAAAATATAAAAGATAGGATATTGATCTCATCCTACTGTGCACTTAACATGCACTTAATACAATGAACTATTATATATAGAAAATATACAAGATAGGATATTGATCACATCCTACAGTGCACTTAACATGTACATTGGATTCACGCAAATACAACAAACTATTATTTATAAAAATAAACAGATTTGTTGACAACATGGGACTGCACATCATAGTTCACACTCCCAAACTGAAAATGTACAGTTTACTTAATAAATAACCATCAAGCCCTCTTGACAAGAAAATGTCGGAGAAATAATACCAAAACAAAAGCTTCTTGAGACCCAGATTCAGGAAGAGGGCCTAGGTAGAAGTTCCATCCAAACAAACTTGCATCATAAACTTGAAACAAATAGATAAATGGAATCATCTTAGTCTAGCATTCAATATTTTCTGACAACACTGTCAGAAAAGCATTTGCTACATCAATTTACAAGTACATAAATATCAGTCTATTGGATAAAGTTAAAACCAAAGAAATACACAATTTTATTGTTTTAACACTTCTCAGGAAAAGTGAGATCTTTCCCAGGCTGATACATATATTATACTCTTGTGTATAACATACAAATCTAGGCATTGCCCAAGTGACTACTTCGCCTAGCCAGCCCACTTAGTGCCTGAAACAGTGCCTATGCAGGAGATGAAAACGAGATACTAATCTAGATGAGCCTAGGCAATGCCAATGTGATAAGACACTAGGCACCAGGAGTTGTTACGTAGTTTATATCATATTATAAGAGAGGTTATAGAAGTAACATTAACTGGTAGATGCAGACTCTAATGAGAATGGAAAGAAGTTGTAGAAAGAATATTAGTTTGAAGGTATTGAAATGACGATGAGATTTGATGATTATGCCTCTGAGCTTGTACATGACACATGGACTATTTTTTTTTCAATTTTTTTGATAACTCAAATTTGTTGGTTTGAATTCAAAGCCATTAAACCATCCTCCTTTAATCTAAATTTTGGCATCTAATGCCTTGATTAATTAGGTTAAGGTCTTTATTTGCTCACTCAAATATATTACTAATATTAATGGGTGGCATGTGCATTTGCATGTGATTGATGATATATGCAAATATATACATATATATATATATGTACATGGACGATGAGTTCCCGATGCACAAAGCATAAGAAACCTTCCCCATTTGCACCCTAATATCTTAACACGTGGGACTTGTCTGCATCAAGAAAACCCATCTAATGTTTTTTGCCACATCAGCCTCCAAGAAAAAAATCAGCTCAATCAAACACTTGTAGCTGTCCAGTCGGGCCATCAAGTTGCTGATCACATCATTTACTACAATACCACAATACAGTGTTGTTGATGTTGTCAATAATTCAAAGATCCAATCGGACAGCTAAAAGTGTCTAAGCGAGCTATTTTTGCATAGAGGTTGATGTAACGGAAAAACAAAGGAGACGAAAGTTTTGGGGGTCCAAACAAGTGCACATGTCAAGATTAGGGTGCGAATAGGAAGGTATTCTATGCACTATGCATAGGGTTCTCGTCCTCATATGCATACATACATACATACACACACACATATATATACGTATATTTCCCTGGTTGCCCTTTCATTTTTTTATCTTAAGATTGAAAATAAGGATAATTTTGGTAATGGAGTGGCAAATGTAAACGATTAAACAGCTGCCCTGCCTCTTGCCATTATACAACAAAGATATATCAATATGTATATGAAATTTAATAACAAAATATTCTTTGTTTCCTAAGCTACACCAAAGTGTCAATTAGCCTAGCAAAGGTTCATCGGCCAAATGCTTCCCAAAATATATTGAAACCAGGTTTGCAGGCCAATTAATGTTAATATCGTACAACTAATCCAGATTTCAGTTCATTAAACATGCAAGTCTTACCATACAACTACACCAGTAGCTGTATTTTTCAAATGCTCCCATATGTATGTGCTTTGTGTTCAGTCTGGTTCTATTGGTGCTCCGACTCTTAGCCTCATGTTATAAGTATCAAGCTTCAACCACTACCAAACACATACATGAAAAGTATTTAACACATAACTAGTGACTTTCGGCCTATGTTGCATAGATACAGATGCAAGTGTCAGAGTATGACATGAAAACCAGATGTCATATTCGGCAAACGGAAAAATTGGATTCGGGGACTCAACATTTATTGAAATAAAATTTTTATATTATATCATATTCATATACAATATATAAATGCAATAAGCAACAATAATGACTTTCAAAATATTAAATTACAAATTGCTGCAAATAATGAACATATTGATGTAATATTTAAGTGCATCATTAGAGCTACTTTTGTTATTTAAGTTTAAAAAGGTATTAATTTATAATTTTTATACCTTTAAGTCAAATAAAAAAGGTGCAAGTTATAAAGGAGGAGGTTATTTAGGTCTTTTGACCCAAATCCTTCTTATGAAAGCCACCAGACAACCTGATCCGTTGACAGAAGAGAACCGAAGAAGAGGAAATGTCAGTAAAATAGGTACCCTCCCTCCCTACTATCCCTACTCTTCTCACATTAGTTTCTTAATTTTTTTTCCCTTTCTAGCTCTCTTCAGTAGCACTCTCTCCTCTTCTAACTGTAGTTGTGGCTAGGGTTTGATTTTATCCTCCTTCTTCTCCCTCTCCAAGTAATGGCAAGGATTTGTTTTTCCTTTGCAGTAGGATTTTTTTATTTTTTTGCTTGGATTCGGAAAACAGCCGAATCATTACATGTTAGTGGTGAGACCATGTCTGACTCTGTGTCCTTGCAAATGGACACAAGATTTGGACAAGAACTTGCCAAATCAGTGTAACTAACTTCTGGTTGTTTATCAAGAAAGGACTACACATTGTTTTCAGCTTACGCAGTTCTATAGCCATGTTATGGGCCTTCCAGTTAAATCAATCAATCCATTGACATTTGCGAAGCCTTTTCCCAGTTGGAGTTTGCAATATGAATCCTGTTTCATCATCCTAGCTTATCAAAAGCCATGCCTAGTCATGGTCGTTTCAGTTAAAAATCTACATAAAAGAGTGCCAAGTAAAGATATCAAAAATAATTTAACTTATGCTTACTATCTGTTGAAGTGACAAAGATTAAAAGGACATGTGAGAGAAGACCTCTCGCAAACTAGAAAGAGTTAGGGCATAAGATTGCAAAGTGCCAAAAATGTAACAAGAGAGTCAAAATATAGTGCATATGCAGACCTACAAAATAAGTTGAAAGCAGCAGAGGAAGAACAAAAATTGCAAGAACCATGAAGAAGAAAACTCAAAGACTTAAATCACAGTAGATGTATCATGAGTGATGACTAAAAAGTCTGAATATGATGAAGGATTAAAATAAGGTGGGGACGATGTTGCCGGAAATGCTAAATGAAGGTTGCATGAAGTACAAATGTGTCAGCTCATATTTCTAGGAAATGTTAAATTAGCATTGCATTCTCCCGTTACAGATATAGTGACATCAATGTTTACTAGCTTAAAAAAAGGACCTTAAGTTAATGCGCGCGCACACACACAAACAGAAAAGAAAAAGAAAGACAGATAGAGAGAGAGAGAAAAACACAAAAGAAATAGTCAAATACAGAGAAAAATAAAATCATAATTTAAAAAATGATAACCTATCAGGCTATCACTGGAGCACGGCTCCAATTCATGAGGAAATAGTACTATCAACATCTCTCCTTCGATGAGATTCACATTGAAAAAATATGACAAGAACAAAGACTTTACCTGTATGGCGTACACCACACCATTAATTGTGTAGAAACTAGGCCTTAGCCCATCAGTGGATACAGCTCGTGCCTGTCAAATATTAATTGTTAGAAAGAAAACCTCACAGATTGCCATGAATCAACAGACCAAAACGCAAATTAACCATATAGCAAAATCCAATCCCAACAAACCTGATAGTATATCTCTGCCCAGAACAGAACAAGAAGTGCATATGTAGTAAAGAACATAAGACTTGGCATATCAAGTAAGACGTGTTGGAGAATCTGAGAGTAAATCCATGACAAACTATCCATTAGAACCAATCAAGATCTGAAGGCTTTAAGCCAAGAATTTGCCAGTGCCTAAAAATAAAAAAGGAAAAGAAAAAAAACCCAACCAAAGGCTCTATCCGTTGCACATTCCGGCGGAACACAAAGACTATGGACCGAACTGCAGAACAAAAACAACAACAACAAAAAAAGGCATGAAAGAAAGAAACTAGATACTCACTATTGAACTTCAAAAATTAGAAGAAAAAAATCCCTAGAATATATTTCAGGTCGTAAAATAAACCGAGCACATTTATACCTGCATTCACCACAAAATTGAGAAAATGGAAGACCTTTTGTGTGGTCCAACCATACTCGGGAACTCTCAATTGAATTCGAATGAGTTGAATCTGCAAACCAAATTAAACCAACTCCCATTACCTTTATAAACAACATCAAAGGGCAATAACATCAAACCATCCATCCATTATTTCAGGGTGGTTCATGTAAATTACATCAACAATAAAAAAAAAAATATATATATATATATATATATATATACAAATTCAAAGCTTAACCAATCAGAGAGAATAATAAACATAGAATCCACTGTATAACATCATTAATTTACCAATTAATCAATTTTACAGATAACATCTAACCACAAATCTATGATTTCTTCACCAAGTGTTTCCAAAAATAAACCCCAACCCCTAATCAGAAAATACAAAAAATTAAATTAAATTAAATAAGCTCATCATTAATTTCAAATGCCACAAAGTCAGAACCTACAAATTTCAAATCTTGCAAAAAAAAAAGGAATCAAATTCAGGAGAGAGAGAGAGAATTTCGTTGGGATGATTCTAAGAGGGGGGAAATTTACCAGAGCGACGACGGCGACTACTCCATAAAGTCCGGCGAGTACATGAAAGATTCGATTCTGCCACAAACGAGAATCATTAACTTCAACCCACCAATCAGAAGCATTTTTAAGGGGGAACGCCTTTACCGCGAAAGGGAATCCGGTCGTCCCCATCAGATTCCCGCCGGAAATTAAAATTCTCCGACAATTACAAGACCAGGAAATAATTTTCAAAAAGACTCTCTGAAGAAGCTTTGGAAAATTACAGAATCTGAAGTTAGATATTATTAAAGGAGGAAAATTCTCGAAGAGGGTTTCTTTCTAATCGGGAAACCTATAAAACAATCGACAAACAAAAGTTGATTCGGCCATTAATCAATGGATTTCTTACTTCTACTTTTATCCCAAACCGGCCCGCGCGACAATGTGTGTACGGGCAATAGCCGGTAAATCTGCTGATTCCGGACATGTGTCTATTTCTTTAATGACAACTCATTTGTGAGTTGCTGCTCTGGTCGCCAGAGCGTAATTTTGCCAGTTCAGCTTCAGCGTCGAGCTGTTTACCACATGGTTTCAAGGATCAGATTGGATCGGACCGGATCGGTCAGGACCAGTCCGATCCCAAGCCAAGATACAACTATTATATCGTTAGGCTTTGGATCAGATCAGTCCGAGCGATATCCGGACTGTTCGATCCAGACCAGGCTAGTGATTGGATTGGCCGATCCAACCAATCTCTAGTTTGTATCGACCTGGATCGATTCAATCTCGACCGGTATTGTCGTTCCGAAAATCGGTCCGACAGGTCCAACCTTTTTTTTTAATTAACGATCCAACTTTTGGATCAGCCGATCTGGTCCGATCCAGGATCCCGAAAATTGAAACCTTGCTATTTACATGTAGGCAAGGTTTCAAGGATCAGCCAAGACCAATCCGATCCCAAGCCATGATACAACTATTGTATTGTGAGGTTTTGGCTTAGACTGGTCCAATCGATACCGGTTGGATCGGTTGTACTTATCCAATGACCAGTACAACCGGTCCAACTGATCCAATGTTTTTTTTTTCTTTTTTAATTTATAAATTGAGCGATTTAGACAAATATTGATATGAACCGATTCGGTATCGATCGGTCTTGACCTATATAGCCGGTCCAGTCAATTCAAAAAATATATATTAAAATAAAAACTGGTCAAAACTGATCAAAACTCATTTAAGTACAAGTTAACCAAACATTATGAAAACTCATTTGTTACATGCTAACCAAATGCGACCAAGAGACCTTCGAAATTAGTTTCGATAATTAGTTTAGGAAAATGATTCATAGGTTGAGTTCTTGATCTAGAATGACAGTGAAAGTAACGATGCCTTAATTATTGCCTATTGAAAATTGTCTTGTTTGACAACGGTTTTGGTTAGGAACTCATTTCAGAAACCAATTCGTTGAACTCATTTGCGGAACTTATTTAAGGTCTTTGGGCTGCGTTTAGTTAAGATGGGTTGCATTTAGTTAACATGCAACAAAATGAGTTGTAACCTATATCGATGTTTGGTTGACAGGTAAATAAAATGAATTTTGGAAAAATTATTATTATGGTAATAAAATTTTGGGTAATTTTATTATTTTGGTATCTGCGTTGTTGATCACTCGACTATTCCTCCAGGTCCACCCCCACCCTCACCCCGCCATCAATTGAGGGATGTCCTACCATCGTCACAAAGGACGGGAGGACAAATTTTAGATAAACATAATATACGTAAAAGTTGACCTAAAAAAATTGAAATTATCCTACTTATAAATTTACCACGAAAGGAGAAAAGATTCTCTCAATTACAAATTTACCAACACAACAAAAAGTAAATACTCATCCCTAAAATCTGGAAAGCATGTTGGGTTTGATTCCAAGGCTTTTTCTTATTCTCATTATTTTAGGGTTCGATTGTTTCAAAGAATTGGAATTGATGTTAGGAATTATAATTCCAATTCATTGAAAATTGGATGTCAAAAAATAATTAGAATTTGGATTTTTCCTTGATCTTATGAGGAATGGGGATTTTGAGTAAGGAATATGAGAACGGTAAAAAAATGATTTTTTATTTTAATTTTTCAAATTTTTAATTTTAAATTTTAAAATTTATTTATTTTTATTATTGAGTTAAAGATAGAGGCGGTAAATCTGATCAATTCCTACGTTTGGATGACCAATTCCCACGAGAATTAAAATTCATGTGGGAAAAAAAAAAGCACTCAATTCTCACGATTCATGAGAATTATAACTCACACCTTAGAGGTGTTTATTGTAATTCCCACATAAACTAAGTATTTCATTGGGGTGGTTTAAGGGTAACCCAACTGTAGTGATCCTAACCCGAAAATAATTATCATAATTAATTTGAGATTGATTAAACGAATTATTATAAGAACAAATGAAATACAAACTTAATTTAGTTGTATTGTGCCTTTAATTAATATAGAAGCTTTGACAATAGAAAGAATCATGATCATTGGGTATTTTTTATAAAGTTAATTATGCTAAATTAGAAGTTAATTAGAGCATAGGGTTGTTTTAGAACATAAGCACGGTTTTTGGGGGTCTATGGTGTAATAAGATTTCAAGCTGGGTACTCCTTGTAATTTATAAATTTATGTTAAAAAATTAGAAGGCAAAGATGCGTGTGAGGACGTGGGTATCGTCGGTTTGGTAATGGAAGAGCAAGAAGGAAGTTACCATATCTTTCCCCTCACCCTTTCCATAGGAGAATTTGTATGAGAGATTGAGAGAATAAGAAGAGAAAGGAAAAACCTTAGCCGTCACTTGCATTGGAGGGAAGAAAAGGAAGAAGGGAAGAAGGGAAAGGAAGAAGATAGATTTCAGATCTGAACCTAAGCACATGGAAGAGGTAAGTTTCATTTTCTGTATAGTTTTCTTAGGATACTATGATTGTTTTCCCGTTTTGAATGTGTGAATGTGTAATTCGTGAGTATAATTTCTGAAGGCATGTGTTTGTGGTTTGAGTCTGATGATTAATATCTTGTTGAGTTGTGTTTCTATTCGATTGTGACTTGAAGGATGCCTATTATAGTTTTTATACGATTCTGGATTGGTTTACATGAGATTGGTGATAGAAAATATATGAGATGATAAATATAGGTTTTATTCCCTGATTTGATTAAATTATGATGTAATATGTTTTGATCTTATTTAGAGATGATTTTAATAGCGGTATTTATTTTAGATAATTTTGGATTGAATCAGATTGACGGGTTTTGACGTTTGGGAGCTTTAGGGTCAATCTGGGATTCAGTTTTCGCGACCCGTCGGTAGGTACCGACACATCGGCCACCTTACCGACAGGGGCTAAAATGCAAAGAAGAGTGACTCGTCGGCAGGCACCGGCACATCGGCCGTGCTGCCATTAAGGACAAAATATTTTTTTAGGATTCCCATGTTTGTTAGGAACACAATGGTCAAAGTTTGAGGTCAATCTGATAAGTATCAAAATAGTTATGATTTAGACACTGAAAAGGTATCAAAGTTGGAAAAATGGCCTTCGGCAAGAACCTCGGTGCTACCGAGCTCCAATGGGGTCCAAACTTTATGGACACCTTAAAGTGGGTATTTTGAGTTTGTTTGTGATGTGGTTTGATTAGTTTGATATAAACTTATGATCTATTACGTATTTGTACATGTAGAAATGATACCCATGATGGCATCTGACGAATTGTTCGTGTGTATGGGCGCGCGGGCCGCTTCTGAATAGTGTTATTACTGGAAATCTTATGGATTTGTAGTTAGGGTACTTATGATGGGTTCCGGCAGATTATCCGCGTGTATGGGCGTACGGATAGTTTCTAATGGGGATTATCATTGGAGATCCTAAAGTAATGATTGCGTGCATTATTAGTGATGAACGTGTGGTATGTGTTGTAATGAACGATTCCATTGCGAACCCTTGGGATGAGAATCCCTAAACTTGATAACGGCGATTCCATCGCAAACTCCTTAGAATGAGAATTCCTAAACTTGACAGAGACGATCCATGCAAACTCCTTAGATGTAAATCCTTAAATTTGGAAGAAATAAATAGTTACAGGAATTGAGCCCGGTAGGTTGAAAATCCTATAGAACCACGATGTACACGTGGGAGGTGAGGGTACGAGATGTGATGAGAGTGAACATGTACACCAGGTATGAGTTACTTGGAAAACCGGCTGATCACTGGATTTTGCATTCATTCGCATCCATGATTTGCGTGATGCACTGCTTGTGATTTAATTGTCACGGCATCCATTCATTCACCATTATTTATGTCTTCTGCAATTATCATAATATACTTTCTTTTGTTTACTGATTTAAACTTTTATGTGATGACATGGACAAGTGCTAAGACTTGGATTACGAGGTGAATAATTATGATTGTGTATCTCTCTGTGAACTGTATCATGGCATCGTTGTATGTGTAGTGGTTGGATTACAATGTTCTATGAGAATGGGTGGCATAATTGATTCTTACTAGGGCAATCCAAGCTCAAGCAACTTTTCATGTTGCAGGTTGAGAAACGACGAGGATGGACTTGGGATAGTTCCTGCAAATTCATTTTATTCCTGTATGAACAATATGTTTATGTTCCATGGATTTAAGGGAATGTAATAAGATAGTTATATTCTGTGTTGTAATATTTTGGACTCGTTGACTCTTTTGAAGTCAATGATGTCACGTAACTTGCTATTTTTAACTTTCGCACTCTGAGTTGTAATAGAAGTGATCTTAATTACTTTTATTATTGGTGTTTAGTTACAATGATCCTCATTCCATGGTTGGAACTCGAAGGTCTCACCTCGAAATCTGTGCCACTTGCATAAGGATTCGTGCTATAGACACCAACCCACTCCACTCCACCCCCAATGATTCCGGTTTGGTAACCCATAAATCGGGTTAGGGTCGGGCCGGGGATCTAGTGACCGATCTTGCGAATCTGGTGACCGATCCCGCCTGTCCAACGATCAGTTCGGTCCGGTCTAATTTTTTTAATTTGAAAATGTATTTTTTTAGTACCAGATATGGATCGGACCCGGTCGGGACTAGTCCAGTACCCAATCCCGGTACATTAAACCTTTTTGCCATCCCTATTTGTAAGATAAGCCATCACTTGAGTTAAATAAAAAGTATTTAAGGAAAAAAAAATATACACTAGCTATACAAATTAAATAAATTAGGTTATGATTAACGTGTCATCCAAACAATATAATTTCAATACTTGTGAATTTGAAATCATAAGATTTACATTCATATGCATTCCAATTCTCATGTATCTTTGAGTTCCTGCGATTCAAACGAACCCTACAAATAAATTCATGTAAAATTCGAATTCTAATTCCTTAGGATGTGTTTGGTTGGTGGGAAAGCATGTAAAAGGAAAGTGATTAGCTACTTTTTTTATGCTTTTTGGGTGTTTGGATGATGGAAAAACGTGGGTCCCATTGAAAAACACTTTTTCTAACCGTCTCAAATTCCAGTCAAACACCCTATTTCTTTTCCTCTCAAAACGAAGGGGAAACATCGGAAATGAAAAGTAAAGTAAAATTATCACATCAAACTTCTCTTAATTCGTTGAGAATTAAAGGTGGGGTTGGGTTTTTTTTTTTTTTTTTTTCTTTTTTTAAGCATACTCTAAAAATTGTATCCCATTTAGGGGTTTCAACGGGTTGGGTCCAACAAATCCTAAAACCGAACCCTATTATGACACAATTGTGGGTCTTGTCAGTCCTGGGTCTGAGGTTGTCACCCTTAGTTCCACACCCGAACCCACAAATATCGTATTCTTAACGGGTTCCCATCGAGTACCCGATACTTATTATACTAATAGATATTAAAAATATTTATTTGAACTAATATTATTTCATTATCATGATAATTATCTCATTCAAAAACTTAGATTTATCTAAATTTAGATAAAATATATACAATAACAAATATTGCACACCATCCATAACATACCATAATAATATATATATATATAAGACAAGATATAGTTTTTAAAGTTTGATAATTTTCTTTTCCTATATAATTTTTCTGTCATCCAAACACTATAATCTATATTTTTAATTAAATTTTTACTTTTATTTTCAGACAATCAAACAACAACACAAAAAATAGTTTTACTTTAATTTTCAATTACTTTCCTTTCTCACACGACTTTCCGGCCATCTATACACACCCTTAATGCACGCCCAGACGGAAAAAATTAGAATTGGAAAACATAGCCGAAGGAATGAGGACTTACTAATTGTCCATTCCACACGTATGAGATTAATTATATTTAAAATGGAGGTTACCAAAGAAATAGACCGTCCTTGATGGACGCATCTAGGGTTGAAAAAAAGGGTTAAGATTGAGAAACTTTTTGGTATGAATGGCCCATCAAAGACTCATCCATGGGAGCTAAAATCTAATAAAGTAATATATTAATGATGTTAAGGAACGTAATAGTTTTAAATTTAGGAAATATCATTTATTTCAGCTGCTCAAACGACATCGAAAAATCTAAAATTTTGGATATTTTGGTAAAATTTTATTGATTTTTTTAATTAAAATAATTAGTCAAAATAATGTTTAAAATTGACAAAAATTTTGGACAGAAATTTTGGATGTTTCGCCGAAATAAATTCACTTATTTTTTTATTTACGATATTTTAATATAGGCATAATAATTTAGCCATTTTTTTTTCTTTTTTTAATAAGTACTAAGTAATAACTTCTAAAATATAAATAATAAACTTATTCAATAAAAAGTAATATTTTCATTAAAATATATATATTATTTATGAACATAGAAATTAAAATAATAATAATAATAATTTGATTAATAATGTGAAATACTACAAAAGTTTATAACTAATAAATATAACATTTATATTACAACATCCAAAAAGTGTACATGTATCCAAAATATATTGGATTCAAATTCTAACATCTAACAAAATACAATGTATAAAAGTTTAGACTGAAATTTTAAACTTTATTTCTTGATTTTCTTCAATTTCTACGGTTACGAAATTCATTTGTGTACCTGTATGAGTAAAAGAAAAAAACAATTAGTAATAATTTTTTTTAATCTATAATAATTAATAATTAATAAAATAACTTTTTGGATAAAAAATGAAGGGTGAAAAGAATTTGATGCTAGTTATAAAGTTGTAAATATAGGTTTTCACAATTTTTTTAACCTTTAAATAGAATTTTTGATTTATTTTGATCGAAATATCCGAAATTTCGACTGAAAAAGTGATGATTTTGTACGAAATTGTTTTCGCCAAAGTACAATTATTTCGGAGAAATTTATGCGAAACCAATACTTTTTCGGCCGAAATAAATATGACTGAAAAATCATCATTTCGTGTTTCAGAAGGCAAATCCGACACCAAAATTTCGCATAATTTCGATAAAATTTAAAATTATGGGAACGTGGCGACCCACGATATTGCACTTCTTTTTTTCTTTTCCTTTTTGTTGTTGGGTCTTTTACATATTAGAATGAGCCCCACTTTACTTGTGATTGAACAGCTTTGTTTAATTTGTAAGAATAGAGTTAATTATAAATGGGTGTCGGATCGGGTCATAGATGGGTTGGTTTGATGTTGGTATTATAAAGTACGGGTGTAAAAATGGGACGCGCGTCTGCCCAGCACTATACGGTTTGTGTCTTTGATACCATGCCTTATTTTCGACTCCAAGCTTGACGTGAGGTACAATTATTACTGTGTCAGAGTTGTGCCGTATGAGATTGGGTTTCGTGCTTTGCTTATAATTTGACTAAAAACTCAATCGAGCTCGTGCCTAAACCGTGAGCCATGACCCTCAGATCCAACACGACACTATAAGACCTATCATGCCATGCTGTGCCTGGAGATGACCCAAATCGATGCATGCGGCCCAACCTGTTTTGTATACAAAAGGAGCTAAGAAAACCAATCCAAACCCATTAAAATCTAGGCAAACCATTTAAATCCAGGCAGGTTAAATGAGTTTTTTATTTTATGCTTTAAATCTACCAATCTGTCCGAGCCCATCGGGTTTTAAATGTGTTCCCATAGTAGATGCTAATAGGCCTGTAAACGGATTGGATTCGAAGCTGATTTTGCTGAATCCAAATTTGATTTGTTAAGAAATCTACTAGATCCAAATGCATCAAACGGATCTTCATAAACTCTATTCGAATTCGATTATGATCCAAAATCCGAATCCGAAATCCGATTCGATCCGAATATCCCAAAATCCAAGTCTAGAATCGAATCGGATTTTAATCAAATCACCATATTCGATTCGATTATAATCATAACTTAATCAAATTTCGGATCAAAAATATCTTACTGAATTGCTATAATCGAATAAGATTCGGGTCATGATCCGATCCATTGACAGGACTAGATGCTAATAGCTCATTTTCGCACCAACCCAAACCCATTTAAAACCGGACCGTTATGCATGACTGTTTCTTAAATGACTGGGCTTCTTCTGTGTCCATAGAAAAGGGCTTGAGACTTGTTGTCTATGCTGGAATAATAATCATCCAAGACCAGGCCCGAGCCCACATTGAAATGGGCTTTGATGCCCTATTTTTAGCAACAACGACGTCTTCATAATCCTTAACCACGTTGTAGTTGCAGCAAGTTGCAATTATTAACGAAGGGAACAGTCATTGATCAAAGCCAACCTAAAGGTCGTAAACCAGAATCCAAAACTAGGGACAGCACAAAGTGAGGCAACAAGGCTCTGTTTGGCATTTGTCTTAAAAGGAGAATTTAGTCCAATTCCTACTACTTTGGATTAAAAAGATAAACGTTTAGTAAATGCCTATTTAAGAAGTGTTTTTATGCAACAAACTAAGGGTCAACTTGCCATAACTTCCTACTAATCAAAAGGCTTCAATGTGAAGGGCTTTAAATCAAAGCCATCGGCTAAAAAATAAAAATTGTATTTGATGAGAAAAATTATGTAAAAAGATGCTTATATATAATTTTAGGGTAGATGGATATATTTATCTGTTTAAATAATGTATAATAAAAATAAAGAGTTATTTATCATGTTAAAATTTTAGAACATTACTAAATGCTTCCCACAAACACAGTTTTTATTTTTAGAAGCATTTTTCCCACTTCCGCTTCACCAACATAGACTTCTTGAAGAAGTCATTCCATGCAAAGCAGCTTTTAAAAGTGTCACCAAACACGAAGCCCTACGAAATCTAGGAAGGGTTTCTTGGCCCTTAAGAAGCTAAACGAAACGAGATCCGAGTATTATAACAAAAAATAACATTAAAAAAAAAAAAATCAAAACTAATTCCCACAAAAACAACTTGTAAAAATTTGATAACTTCAATTGAATAATGTGTGAGAGTAGATTCGTGTTTTCGAATAACTAAAGCCTTGAAATCTGGAAGTTTTCGTGTTTCCCACAAAAACAACATAGACTTCTTGAAGAAGTCATTCCATGCAAAGCAGCTTTTAAAAATGTCACCAAACACAAAGCCCTACGAAATCTAGGAAGGGCTTCTTGGCCCTTAAGAAGCTAAACCAAACGAGATCCGAGTATTATAACAAAAAATAACATTTAAAAAAAAAATCAAAACTAATTCCCACAAAAACAACTTGTAAAAGTTCGATAACTTCAATTGAATAATGTGTGAGAGTAGATTCGTGTTTTCGAATAACTAAAGCCTTGAAATCAGGAAGTTAATAATGGGAGTCAAAGTTCTTCCATAGTTTACACTTATCTTTAAAAAAAAAAGTATGAAATGACAGAATTACCCCTATAAATAATTGACAACATTTTGTATTGCAGAAGCACCCTCCTATCTATGCCTTTATAATATAGATTACTTCTTCATTTAGAAACGCTTCCAAGCCCATGAATCATTTCGAGAGCCTAAAAAATTGTCAAACACACCCTAATTATTTCAAGTTTGGACTTTGGATTATGATTTGTTAATCACATCAAGACAACAGTTTAGATAAAGTTGAACTAATCACAACAACTAATTGGATAGAACTCAATTAGAAACAGAATAAACATAAGAAAACAAAAAGGATATTTACATTTTACAAAGGCGTGAAGGTTGGCGTAAGTAAGCTAGCTTCCACCAGGTCCAAAGGGTAGTTGCAAACGCTTTCTTGCTCTCTTCTTCTACCACCATCCAACAAATCCCAAGAAACTGAAACCAAAAACAAAACCCCATTATTGTTATTTTGATTAAATAATAAATTACTCACAAAAGAGATTATAATTTCACTCAGAAAACATACGCAAACAAGCCCTAGATCTTTTTTTTGGTGGGGTGGTAAGAACAGGGGAGAAAATTCATTTCTTCCCAAATGAAGATCAAAAAGAACAAAAAACGAGAATCCCAGTTCAATCTGCAATAAAGCCTCACAAACAGGGCAGAAAAATCATTTCTTTCCAAATGAAGGTCAAAAAGAACAAAAAAGAACCCCTGTTTTTTTTTTGGGTGGTAAGAACAGGGGAGATAATTCATTTCTTCCCAAATGAAGATCAAAAGAAAAAAAAAACGAGAATCCCAGTTCAATCTACAATAAAACCTCTCAAATCCCAGTTCAATCTACAAGAAAAATCTCACGAATTACAAAAACAAACTCATACAAAAGAACAATTAAATACAGAGAGTAGCAAATTCCAATCGTATTAAAGAGAATTTTGATCTCGGATTAAATCAATGGATACAACAAGAAAAAAAAAACATGGGAATTACCTGAGAGATCGAATAGCCATGCGTTGGGAGAGAGCGTGGAAGAAGAAATTGGCTCCATGAAGGAAGTCAACGACGCCTGTACAACCCAATAGGAAGAGCTCCAACATCTTTTCTTCCTCCAAACAGACCCTAACGCCGATAACTAGAAACGGAGTACTCGGTTTTCTCCAAACCCCTCGCGAGTCTATCTCTTCTTCTTATCGAGAGAGAAAGAATGGAAGAGAAGAGAAGAGAGAGAGAGAATATAATGACGTCACCATCCATATCCCTTCCTCTCGTCCACCGCTCCACGACGATTCTCTTTTGCTCTCAACCAACATTCTCTATTGACCAAACTACCCTTCTTGGTGTAGGAAGTCAAAGCACTCATCCAATTAGGGTTTTGCTTCCGGTTCGATTCATTGATTTCAACTTCATCTTTGTTGAAAATACTTTTTTCCTCTATCACAAGAAAACTGTTATCAAGGGAAAAGGTCCATCAAAAAGTGTGCCAATTTTTTTTTATCTTTTAGTTTAAAATTTTTAAAAATAATTTTTAATATAATAAAATATTTAATAAACTAAAAAAATTATATTATTGTATTTTGATTTAATCTAATAAAAATGATTAAAATAATTATTTTTACTCTTTCTAATTTTAAACAAAATATCAACGTGCAATAATTAAGATATCTCTTGGCATGATACGATAAGAGTTGTACTGAGCCAACATGATATGATAAGAATTGTACTTCTTGGACACGACATGACAGTTAAATCGTGTCGATGGCGGTCGGGCCTATTGTACAACTCTACTCGAAGCTTATAGAGAGGTGAGTATTGGTGATGATGGATTTGTAAAAGGCTAAAATGTATTAGGAGGAACCAATTACAATCATCAACAAGAGAGTAAGGTAGGTAGTCTGTCTCAAGACAGCCTAAACCGTCGCACAGCCGTTCTGTCAAGAGCGTTCTTTGTCAATCTTTGGCTTGTGGAGAAGACAGAGAAATGGGTAGAAAGAAAGAAGGGATTGAAATAACTGAGGAAGGGGATTGAATGCGATCACAGACCAATAAAACCTCTCGGGTTTGAAGGTTTCTCTCTTTCTCTTTCAATGTATTTACTAACTGTTGTTTCAGGATTACGAAATCTGGTTTTGAATTCAGAGCTTCAGATCAGAGGTCTCAGATCCTCTTAAATGGAGGATGGGCACTGGTATTTGTAGAGAGTTTCTCACTCTCAGTAGGACAAGTGTCACTCGGCTAAGCGTTTAGAGGGGGACCCTCGAGTGCTA
>JAUPMG010000005.1:6994830-7005881 GCA_031762675.1 Pachysandra terminalis
TATATATACCTGGACGATGGTTCCCGATGCACAAAGCATAAGAAACCTTCCCCATTTGCACCCTAATATCTTAACACGTGGGGCTTGCTTGCACCAAGAAAACCCACTAATGTTTTTTGCGACATCAGCATCCAGGAAAAAAATCAGCCCGATCAAACACTTGTAGCTGTCCGGTTGGACCATCAAGTTGCTGATCACATCATTTACTACAGTATCATGATACAGTGCTTTTGATGTTGTCAATAATTCAAAGGTCCGATCGGACAGCTACAAGTGTTGAAGCGAGCTATTTTTGCATAGAGGCTGATGTAGCGGGAAAAAAAAAAGTAGACAGAAATTTTTGGGGGTCCAAACAAGTGCACATGTCAAGATTAGGGTGCGAATAGAGAAGGTTTTCTATGCACTATGCATAGGGTTCACGTCCTCCTCATATGTATACATACAAACACACACACACACACACATATATATAAGTATATTTCCCTGGTTGCCCTTTCACTTTATTTTTTATTTTATTTTTTCTGAAGATTGAACTTGAGGATAATTTTGGCAATGGAGTGGCAAATGTAAACGATTAAACAGCTGCCTCTTGCCATTATACAACAAAGATATATCAATATGTATATGAAATTTAATAATAAAATATTCTTTGTTTCCTAAGCTACACCAAAGTGTCAGTTAGCCTAGCAAAGGTTCATCAGCCAAATGCTTCCTAAACTATATTGAAACGAGGTTTGCAGGCCGATTAATGTTAATATGGTACAACTAATCCAGATTCTAGTTCATTAAACATGCAAGTCACCATACAACTAAACCAGTAGCTGTATTTTTCAAACGCTCCCATATGTATGTGCTTTGTGTTCAGTGTGGTTCTATTGGTGCTCCGACTTTTAGACCCATGTTATAAGTATCAAGCTTCAACCATTACCAAACACATCCATGAAAAGTATTTATCACATAACTAGTGACTTTCGGCCTACGTTGCATAGGTACAGATGCAAGTGTCAGAGTATGACAAGAAAACTAGGTGTCATATTCGGCAAATGGAAAAATTGGATTCAAGGACTCGGCATATATTAAATAATTTTTTTATATTATAGCATATTCATATATACAATATATAAATGCAATAAGCAACAATAATGACTTTCAATATTAAATTACAAATTGCTGCAAATAATGAACATATTGACGTAATAGTTAAGTGCATCATTAGAACTACTTTTGTTATTTAAGTTAAAAAAGGTATCAATTTATAATTTTTAAAACTTTTAAGTCAAATAAAAAAGGTTCAAGTTATAAAGGAGGGGTTATTTAGGTCTTTTGACCCAAATCCTTCTTATGAAAGCCATCAGACATCCTGATCTGTTGACAAAGAAGAACCGAAGAAGATGAAATGTCAGTCAAATGGGTACCCTCCCTCCCTACTATCCCTACTCTTCTCACATTAGTTGCTTATTTTTTTTCCCTTTTTAGCTCTCTTTAGTAGCACTCTCTCCTCTTCTGACTGTAGTTGTGGCTAGAGTTTGATTTTATCCTCCTTCCTCTCCCTCTCCTAGTAAGATGGCAAGGATTTTTTTTCTTTTGCAGTAGGATTTTTTTATTTTTTTGCTTGGATTCGGAAAACAGCCGAGTCATCACATGTTAGTGGTGAGACTGTATCTGACTCTGTGTCCTTGCAAATGGACACAAGATTTGGACAAGAACTTGCGAAATCGGTGTAACTAACTTCTGGTCGTTTATCAAGAAAGGACTACATATTGTTTTCAGCTTATGCAGTTCTTTAGCCATGTTATGGGCCTTCCAGTTAAATCAATCAATCCATTGACATTTGCGAAGCCTTTTCCCAGTTGGAATTTGCAATATGAATCCTGTTTCGTCATCCTAGCTTATCAAAAGCCATATCTAGTTATGGTCGTTTCAGTTGAAAATCAATATACATACAAGAGTGCCAAGTAAAGATATCAAAAATGATTTAACTTGTGCTTACTATCTGTTGAAGTGACAAAGATTAAAAGGACACGTGAGAGAAGAACTCTCACAAATTAGAAAGAGTTGGGGCATAAGAATGCAAAGTGCCAAAAATGTAACAAGAGAGTCAATACGTAGTGCATATGCAGACCTACAAAATAAGTTTAATGCAACAGAGGATGAGCAAAAATGTTAAAAAAAATTGCAAGAACCATGAAGAAAAAAACTCAAAGACTTAAATCATAGATGTATCATAAGTGATAACTAAAAAGTCTGAATATGATGAAGGATTTTAATAAGGTGGGGAATATGTTGCCGGAAATGCTAAATGAAGGCTGCACGAGGTACAAATATGTCAGCTCATATTTCTTGGAAATGTTAAATTAGCATTGCATTCTCCTTTTACGGATATACTGACATCAATGTTTACTAGCTTAAAAAAAGGACCTTAAGTTAATGCACACACACACACACACACACACAAACAGAAAAGAAAAAGAAGACAGATAGAGAGAGAAAAACACAAAAGAAAGTCAAATACAAAGAAAAATAAAATCATAATTTAAAAAATGATAACCTATCAGGTCATCACTGAAGCACGGCTCCAATTCATGAGGAAATAGTACTATTAACATCTCTCCTTCGATGAGATTCACATAGAAAAAATATGACAAGAACAGAGAATTTACCTGTATGGCGTACACCACACCATTAATTGTATAGAAACTAGGCCTTAGCCCATCAGTGGATACAGCTCGTGCCTGTCAAATATTAATTGTTAGAAAGAAAATCCCACAGATTGCCATGAATCAACAGACCAAAAAGCAAATAAGCCATATAGCAAAATCCAATCCCAACAAACCTGATAGTATATTTCTGCCCAGAACAGAACAAGAAGTGCATACGTAGTAAAGAACATAAGACTTGGCATATCAAGTACAACGTGTTGGAGAATCTGACAGTGAATCCATGACAAACTATCCATTAGAACCAATCAAATCTGAAGGCTTTAAGCCAAGAATTTGGCAGTGCCTAAAAAAAAAAAAAACCAACCACAGGCTCTATCCGTTGCACATTCTGGCGGAACACAAAGACTATGGAACGAACTGTAGAACAAAACAACAACAAAAAAAGGCATGAATGAAAGAAACTAGATACTCTTGAACTTCAAAATTAGAGGGAAAAAAAATTCCCTAGAATGCATATCGGGTAGTAAAATAAACCGAGCACATTTATACCTGCATTCACCACAAAATTGAGAAAATGGAAGACCTTTTGCGTGGTCCAACCATACTCGGGAACTCTCAATTGAATTCGAATGAGTTGGATCTGCAAACCAAAATAAAGCAACTCCTATTACCTTTATAAACAACATCAAAAGGCAATAACATCAAACCAACTTGCCATCATTTCAGGGTGGTTCGTGTAAATTACACCAACAAAACAAAAAAAATTCAAAGCTTAACCAATCAGAGAGAATAATAAACATAGAATCCATTGCAAGATCATTAATTTACCAATTGTTTCCACAAATAAACCCTAACCCTAATCTATTATTTCTGCACCAAGTGTTTCCACAGATAAACCCTAACCCTAATCAAAAAAATACAAAAATTTATTAAATAAGCTCATCATTAATCTCAAATCCCACAAAATCAGAACCTAAAAATTTCAAAACTTGCACAAGTGAACAAATCATATGAAATTCAAAACCCCGATTTGATTATTAAAAAAAAAAAAAAAGAACCAAATTCAGGAGGGGAGAGAAAACAAACGAGAGAGTTTCGTTGGGATGATTCAAGAGGGAAAAAAAATTACCAGAGCGACGACGGCGACTACTCCATAAAGTCCGGCGAGTACATGAAAGATTCGGTTCTGCCACAAAGGAGAATCGTTAACTTCTTCCCACCAATCAGGAGCGTTTTTTGGGGGGAACGCCTTTGCCGCGAAAGCGATTCCGGTCGACCCCATCAGATTCCCGCCGGAAATTAAAATTCTCCGACAATTACAAGACCAGGAAATCTTCAAAAAAGAATCTCTGAAGAAGCTTTGGACAATTACAGAATTCGAAATCAGACAATATTAAATGAGGAGAATTCTCGAAGAGGGTTTCTTTCCAATCGGGAAACCTATAAAACAATCGACAAAGAAAAGTTGATCCGTTTAATCAATGGATTTCTTACTTCTGGTTTTATCCCAAACCGGCTCGCGCGACAATGTGTGTACGGGGAATAGCCGGTCAATCTGTTGATTCCGGACACGTGTTTATCTCTTTAATGACAACTCATTTGTGAGTTGCTGCTCTGGTCGCCGGAGCGTAATTTTGCCAGCTCAGCTTTAGCGTCGAGCTGTTTACATGTAGGCACGGTTTCAAGGATCTGACCGATCCGGTCCGTATCAGGATCGTTGGTATAATTATTTTATTGTGAGGTTTTGGATCGGGTTGGTCCAATCGATATTAGTTTGATCGGTTGCACTTGTCCAGTGATCAGAACAACCGTTCCAATCGATTCAATGTTTTTTTTTAATCTTAAAATTGAGCAATCTTGGCCAGTATTGATATAGACCGATCTGGTATTGATCAGTCTTGACCGATACCGCTGATCCAGTCGATTCAAACAAAACTATTAAAAAAAATATACTGGTCAAAACTCATTTTAATACATGTTAATTGAACACTGTCAAAACTCATTCATTACCTACTGCTGATCAAATGCGACCCAAAAACCTTCAAACTTAGTTCCTGGAATTAGTTTAGAGAAATGATTCCTCTCATGAGTTCATGATCTAGAATGACAGCCAAACGAAATGCCTTAATTATTGGCTATTGAAAATTGACTTGTTTGACATTTGTTTTTTTTTTTTTAGGAAGTCGTTTCAAGAACCAATTAGTTGAACTCATTTGCGGAACTAATTTAAGGTCTTTTGGCTGCGTTTAGTTAAGATGAGTTGGATTTAGTTGACATGCAACACAATGAATTGTAACCTATATCGATGTTCGGTTCACAGGTAAATAAAATGAGTTTTGGGTAAACTTTTTTTTTAATAAAATTTTGTATTTTATATATAATATAGTATATTAACATGTGTGTTTAATATTAATATATTGTATAAGATATATGAATATAAATGTATAATCTCATGGAAACCCGATTTGAGCCTACCCAAGCTCGGTCTAAGCTCGTTAAGATACCAATCATTTTTTCTTTTATTTCACCAAACGATCTTTTTTTGAGTTGTCGCTCCCTTAGCGAGTGTAATTGTAGAGCTCAAATTTAGCTCATTCTAACCGAGTTAGCGTGACTTGTTGACAACCCTAGTTATAAGAACCAAATGGACCAAATAAACAATCAAATCATAGAAGTTCTAAATCATTACACTTTTTAATTTTAGATGAATAATTTCATATTAGAATATAACTTTTAGTTTTTAATTTTTATGTTTATATTTTAATTAAAAATAAAAAATAAACATCACAAGTTAAATCACTAATGTCCAAATCGTTGAAGAAGGGAGTTGAATTTTGCATTAATCTTTAACAAAAACGTTTTATGGTGAATGATAAAGAAATAGAAAATAAATTATAAAGTTCAGAATAGAAAGAGAAATTAAAAAACAATTAAAAAAAATAAAGATCCACAAAAGAAAGAAATTAAGAAAAAGTCAAAGCAAAAATAGAATAATCTAATAAATATGAAATACGTTTTGTATAATAATTTTGATTGACATGTTGTAAAACACATGGTACTATTTGCTTATAAAAAAAATAATAAAAAAATAGAGGTTTACATGTATAAATTAAATACTAGAAAGCAAAGGGTTACATTTATAAAATTATAGAGTTGGAGGAGTTTTATAAAAAGTTTAGCTTCCTAACTTCGAAATTGTTTAGATTACAAACTATTGTATCAGAAGGTTATGGATCGGTTCGATGACGGTACAATTGGTCATGTATTTTTTATTTTATTTTTTTTGCTTTTTAATTTGTTTAGTGGATGATCTAGACCAATTTCAATCTGGACCAATGACCGGTCCCGTCGGTCTCAACAGATAACTTCAGTTTGGCGATCGATCTTATCAATCTAGCGACCGATCCCATTGGTCTGGTCCATTTTTTAATTTAGAAATGTATTTTTTTTATACCGGCTAGTACCAGTCTGGAACGGTCCGATACCCAGTCCCAATACATTAAACGTTGTTGACATCCCTATTTGTAAGAGAATCCATCACTTGAGTTAAATAAAAATTAATAAAAGAAAAACAAATATACACTAGCTATACAAATTAAATAAATTAGGTTATGAGTATTGTCTCAACCAAAAAAATAGAATTTCATTATATATGAATTTGAAATCATAAGATTTACACTTCATATGCATTCCAATTCTCATGTATTTATCTTTGAATTCATGCATCCAAACGCACTGTAATGAAAATTACTTATGTATAATACTTTAGAAAAGAATATACAAAAATATTTTGTGTATCTTTGAAATAACATTTCAAATGTACCTTTATAATAATATTTACCTATTGAAGACCGATGGTACAGTCTTCTCTCTCTCTCTCTCTCTCTCTCTTAGCATTATTTGACTTGTACCTCATTGTTAATGACCATATCTTGGTAAGAATGTAATGTCAACATAATGAGGTGAGGTGGCGGGTCCCGACAAACCTCAGCATGGGGGGAGGCACCCTGGCCAATTGGCCTAGGCGCCTAGGCGTGCCAGGGTGTTCTAAACCTTGATATGATGCAAACTTGGTACAACCCGTCGGTATTGGGGACCGTTTTTTACATCATGGAGATTCGAAAATGCCCAATACTTACATGAATGAATCTCCAACATAGAATGAGATGGTCAAACTAAGAATTGTGCTTGACATGGCATGATCGAACTTATGAATAACTGGTAAAGTAACTAAGCAAGAGCTCGTCAAGGGAGGTCTTCGGCATCATTAAGGTATGGCAGTGCCACGTCCTGAATCCCATATCACGAATCAATATGTGTGATACGTATCCTGAGGCGCAACCTCCTATACTCACCCTGAGTGTAGGCTAATGGTACAACATCTAAACATGCATATCCACAATAATATTCAAAATAAACTCTTTTATAATCAAAACCAGTAGAAGTCTTTAAATAACAATGATAACACCATATCCTTTCCTTTACATCAACTGAAATTAAAATCGAAAACTGAGATTAAATCCCTACTTTCTAATAAAACATAACATAAATAAAGAATCCAACTAGAGTCCAAGCATTCTCCCGAACTCATGCCACCATAAAATTAGCCTTAATGCTGCTTTCTTGAAATATTCCGCATAAAATGCGTGAGTTCGCGAAAGTCAGCAAGTACAAATTCCTTATAGCCATACACACAAATCCACCTAAACACACTACATATAAGATGGTTATCATCTTGCAATCAATCCACCATGCATCATACAAGTGTTACAGGTGTCAATTGGTTCGGTTTAAACCAAAAATCGAACAAACCAAATCGGAAAAAGTCAGTTTTGTATGTATGTTTGTTTGTTTGTTTTTTTTTTCATTTAGGTTTGGTTATGGTTTAGAAAACAACAAACCGAATTAATGCAGTTTGCTTTTTGGTTATGGCTTCGACTAAACCGAACCAAAAAAATCAAAGTATATTATATATAATATAATATAATCTATATACATTTATACGTATGTATGTGTGTTTTATATAGAAAATAGTATTATTTTGTTAAACCGAACCAAAAAACCAATATTTTTTGCTTTGGTTCGGTTTTTGGTTTTATTCGTTATGGTTCGGTTTGTTTTTCAGTTTTCTAAATCGGTTTCTATTTCGATTTGGTTCGGTTTTTGGTTTAGTGTAATGTAATTCAGTTTGGTTTAGGTTTGACCACTAAACCAAACCAAAATGACCGAATTACACCCCTAACAAGTGTACAAACATCACATAGTCCATGAATAATATAAATGTGAAAAAAAATATGTATGAATATGATATGAATGAATATGACATGTATGCAGTGATAGTCTACTCAGAGGCCGTGTCAACTACTACTAGGCTTATGGATACCCGCTAGTAGTAATCTTTTGATTCTTACATTATAAGGCAAGGGATCATGCTTCTTACATCCACTTTACAGCTGTCAACTAGATGAGGCTGTCTCGAAGTTCCATGTTTGCCCATGGCTCTAGAGACTTTCAACTCATGGGTTTTAATTGCGCAATCTATTTCACAATCACTTTTGGGACTAAAACCCAAGGATCCAAGACCAAAGGTATCACATACTAGGGGTGTAATTTGGTCGACTTGGTTCAGTTTAGTGGCCAAACCAAAACCAAGCCGAAATATAGTGAACTAAACCAAACTCATTGGCAAACGCCATGAGAAGAATCTGTATGGGCACTTTGCCCAAAAGAGTTAAAATATGAGAAAATGACAAACTAACAAAAATGCTTTGCCGAGTTGACGTCGGGTTTGGCAAGCACCTCAACACATTTTTGTTGCCGAGGTGCTCGACCAATCCCAACAAAAGGGAGGTGGCCAGGCCTCTTAGGGCCTTCCAAACCCTGGCAAAAAGGGCCTCGACTAAATGCAAACTTGGCACAACCTATCCATATCGGGGCCGCTTTTTGACATCTTGAAGGTCCGAAAATGCCCAATAATTGCTTGAATGAATCACCGGCATAGAGCGAGATGAACAAACCAAGAATCGTGGCTGGAACGACATGACCAAACTTATGAATAGATTAACTATGTGTATGTGATTTGTCAGAGTTTGTTGGAGATGAGATCTTTGTCCTAGTTGAGAGCCTGTCAGGTTTTTTTTTTGGCATTCTTAATGTGTGGCGGACACAGACACGGTATCGTTGGCGACTGAGCCGAACTACGGTTTGACAAAGTTGAGTGATGAGGAGATGTTACCTCTTGAGTTGTAATAAATAAGTTAACAATAATGAGAGAGAATTTAAGTGACTGTTACAACATAGATTATTCAATTATTGTGCTTTAATGTGGTTGTTACCATGTTAATGAGGTGAATTAATGTGTTACAATTACAAATGAGAAGGATGGTGACACTTGTCACCATCCTAGAGATTCTCTTGGCCTCTATAAAGCCTAGGAGGACTTAGACCAAAAGAGGAGAACAAGTGTTGGAGTGAGAAAACTATTGTCATTTCTCATTGTGCTCCACACTTAGCTTCAGACGTAGGAGATCTCTGCAGAGATTCTTCGACATACTTGAGAGAGATTCTCCTGCATACTTGAAAGAGAGATTCTCCAACATACTTGAGAGAGATATAGAGTAGTTGGGAAGACAAAAAAGGAAATTCTTGAGGTGGCATTGGTCCGGACTTGAGCATCTCCCTTCATCGGGTGGTAGCAACTAGCAACAACCTACCTTCCACGCCTTCTTGATCTGCTCCCCCATTCTCGGTTCAAGCAAACACCTCAGTAACGATCGTATCATAGTGGTTTAGGCCTGAATCGGATCTGACTACCTCGACCCTAAGCCATGTGGGAAAACACGTGAGCATCCTCGGTCTACGTGGATAGTACTCACCAAAATCCACTTCACCCATTATAGAGGTACATGTGGTAAATTCAAGTATATGTGGTAAATTTACAATGAGCGGACTTGTACCTTACTTAAAAACTTGTACGGCTATTCCCGACAATAAAGATGGTATATTAGTCATTTTAACCTCTGTCATGTCTATAAAACATGATATTAAATCATTTGATTATTTTAAAATTGGACAGGACGTTTGGATAGTTTTTTTCTAAAATAGGAGTTAATAGGTAGTTTTCCCTTTTTCTTATTCTCATTCTAAGAGAACTTACTCTCCCATTGCTAATCAAAACGACGACATTCAATCCATGAGACATTCACTCTCACTTAGGAACTCGTTCAGAAAATGAACGCCAAATAGCACCTGATTTTGCCTTCAAAAAATAAGAGTGGGTTTAACGCGAAAAATGAATTTTCAAATTGTTCACAACGAGTTCTCAAAATCAGTGCCAAACATGTTTAAGGCCCTGTTTGCACCGGTTTCTAAGGTCCAAAAAGCCCTTCATGTTGGATATTTTCAAAATAGTTTTGTTTTGTTTTGTGTTAAAACCTTTTTGTTAAGTCTCTTGTTCCACATTAGTAAGCTACAAGAAAAGAAAGGCTTTATATAAGGTGAGCTTTCTTTTGTTTATATGTTTTAAAAGCAAAGTGAATGATATATTGTATTCCACTTGGGTCAGTGGTGCTTTGCACCACCGCGCGCTCGTGTGCGGGGACGCTTTGTAGATGCACTTTGCACGCAGCTTCGCGAGGAGCATATGAGTCTTTTCTTTTGGAGTGTGGCCCACTTGATTGGACCGCGTTGATTGATTGGTTTGGTTTGATAGTTCGGACATGATCAGGTTTCACATAATCAGAGAGGTGTGAACTGATCAGGTGCCTTTACAGGGTATGATCCTGACCGTAGGATTATGCTTGCATCTGGTCGATGATGAGTGAAGGGTTACATGCCCTTTAGGATTTGATTCGGACCGTTGGTTCAATATCATACATGTTGGTGAACAGGTATATGTAAGTATAAATAGACTGCAGATCCAAACCATTTAAACATCCAGAATCATCCAATTATATCAAGTTCAGATCTGATGGTAAGAGAGAAATTCATTTCTATTCAAGAGATTACACCAAGGCTTTCGATAAAGTGATTGGCATCATCAATTCTATATACAAAGTTTCATATTGTGATCGGGTGATACACATTCGAGAATCACAACGAATCTTGATCAAAGGCTTTATTGTATCTTGAAGGTATTTTCTCACCAACTCCTAGTGCATTCGCGATCTTGATCGGAGGGGGAGAAACTTGTCTAAATGAAAGCGAGTCAATCGTGCCTTGAAGCTTGGTGATCAACAGTGCTGATTGTTTTAATCCTTCATACTTTTGACCTTTCATTGTTTTTCAACACTTCATAGGTTTAAAAAAGCTTCCTATTGTCACGCCCCGGATCCCGGTGACTCAGATCCCAAGGTGGGATGGCACGGATCACGAGGTATGACCTTCGGGATC
>JAUPMG010000005.1:7011470-7027225 GCA_031762675.1 Pachysandra terminalis
TCTGATGTAATAATGTAGGTTTTACTTCCGCTACTTAAACTCTGTTAATTATGAATTAAATTGAGTTTATCTCATGCTTTGTGTGATGCAAATCCATGGTCCAGCGATGGATCCCGAAGGTCGCGCCTTGAGATTCGTGCCCTTTCCACGTGAGAAGTCGTGCCCGGATCTGGGGCGTGACAAGAAACTTACTTACTTTCTTAGGCTGGCAGACCTCAAAGGAACCATAGTGTTCCTTCTATCATCTTTGTCTTCATGGTTCAGAGATTGTTTTCTTTTCAAATCGAAAAAAAAAAAAAGAGAAGAGAAACGGAGATTACCGAATGAAGATATTATGAATTGTGAGATTATCCAGTTTCCTTTCTGCGGCAATGGTAATGATCGTGCTATCTTCATCTCTGCAATCGTTTCCACCATGGATTCGCGGAGTTGATTTTGATTTAGAGAAGTTTCCGCATTGCGCAATGTTGAAGAATGAGGATATGCGAATGGGAAAATATTTAATGAGGCGGCATTTTGTGACCCATCTTTTGTCCATAGCAACTCTTGATGTTGAGTACCTTCGCGGCTCTATTGCCGTTGTTCATAAGATTCTATTTTGGCATTAATATTTAAATCTGTGTATATGACATTTTCTTCTATGCTGAGATGTCATGTCTTAAAATGTGAGTTCTTTCATTAGTACCTAATAAAACATTTGAGTTCTTAATTGATTGGGATATGTAGGTTTGGCCTAACGTGCAAATTTGATCATCCAATGGGAACTCTTGAGTTACAGTCCATCTGCATCTTCTTGTATTAGAGAAAAATTTCGAAATCCTAGTTCGATCTACCTTCCCTCAGTTGATATTTAAAGTAATTTCTTAAAATGAGAGTTCTTTCATTTTGAGCTTATCTAGTTAACAGGGAGCACCAACTGGTTAGCAGTTTTGTTTTCTGGGTATTTGCTTTTGCTTCAATGGAAGTACTTATTAATTTTTTTTTTTTTTTGAATTTATCTATACTATGAAAGGAATCTCAGTCCACTGTCACGAGTTCAAATTCAAAAGCAAGGAGTTTAGAAAGGTTGTATGAGGAGATGAATCTGAGTTCTGTACTCAATAATCTCATTACCAAATAAGCTATAGCAAAAAGACAAATGGTTATTCATTATCAAATTAACAAACACTTGGTTTTGCTCCCTTCAAAAGGGAGCACCAACTGCAAACAAAGAAATGAAGCAAAGAGGAAATGAAGAACCATGCCATTCCCTTAATAATTTAGAATAAAGAGAGAGAGAGAGAGAGAGAGAGAGAGAGAGAGAGAGAGAGAGAGAGAGAGAGAGAGAGAGAACAGTTGTGTAAATAGGTTGAGCTGTTTTTGATTTCATTCAACCATTTCTTCAGGTATAGATTGGCATATTCTTTGAGCTACAGCAGCATATTGGATCATTTAATTGAGAACAATTACCAGTTATTTATAACAGAGAGGCTTATCCAAAGGAGAGCACAAAGAAGAGATCAAATATGCCAACTTTAGATTGATCGCCAGATTACTTTTCCTAATCACCCAATTTCCAAGATTTCTAGTTAATTAAATTTTATATAGTCACTCCACTGTCCCCTAGCACATGGCACACAGTAATGTTCTTTTAGGGTAAAACTCGCATCCTTTGGGACGTTGGTAGGACATCCCGTCAAAAGAGGGTTGGGTGAAGAGGTTTGTGGATTGAACCTGTGTCTTTCTTATGAGGGAGTGGTCGAGTGACCATAGCAGCGCAAAGGGCCCCCTCTCTAATGCTGCATATGGTCCGGTTTCTATAAGTACTTATTGCAGCTTATAGCTTATATAATCACTTTTTAAGATTAAATGTGTTTGGTAATGCTTACGGGTAAGTGCTTACCCATAAAGCACTAGAGGAAGGCTACCCAAATGGAGAAGCTGCTCTCAGCAGCTTCTCCCAAGCTCTTATGAGTTTTAGTGCTAGTGGAGTAAGAGTGCTGGGCCCGTACAATGGGCCTTCCCTAACAGATTTTAACATAAAGGCGAGAAAACAAGCCTTGCAACTGAATTATGGGCCATGTGTAGAGGTTTACAATTGCCCAAGACACATAAAGTTCATGTGTGGGCCGAAAGGTGTTCCCTTGAAAACTCTCTTAAATAGATGATGATGATAATGAAGGATGCCCTAATGCTCCATATATCATGTTAAACACCACTTACTCTAAAAGCTCAAGTTGTTAGACAAAGGCACAACAATGTATATCAAATGGTTCAATACCCTCCTGCACGTGTGGGTTCCATACAGGAACAATACATCTGTGGGATAACACAAGACTCCGAGACAAACGCACACCAATACGGGAACAACACATTCGTGGGAGAATAAACACAGAAACACATATCTCGGGATTCGAACACTCGACCTCTCACTCTGATACCATGTTAAACACCAATTGCCTTAAAAGCTCAAGCTGTTAGAGAAAGGCACAACAATGTATATCAAATGGTTCATTATATCATGACTTTCTATGGTGGTTCTATGTTTCCTTCTAGTTTAATGGAAGTCCAATGACTAAAAAAAAAAAGATTATGGGTGTATTCTTAAAGCATGAGAATACGTGGCGTGTGCAGAAGCACGCTGCAATTGATACTTAAAAATACGTAGCGTGTAAAAGCACGCTGCAACTAATGCTTAAATCATCCTACTCAGATTAGGGGTGGCAACGGGCTGGGTGACCCGTCGGGCCCGATCAGCCCGACCCTATGATTGGGCGGCTTGGGCAAGGGTAAGTGGCCCGTAGGGCCGGGCTTGAGTTTATGTTAAATTAGCCCGGTTCGATATTAATAATTAGTATATAATTTTTACTTAACTCTATCATTGTCTTGTGGTCAAATGCTCAAATTTTCTTCTTCGAGACAAAAGCTTGAATCCTAAAACAAGCGCATTTAGAGTTTTTTAGCTTAAAAAATAATACAAAGGGTTAGGCTGAACCGGGCTAGGGCTTACACCTTAGCCCGAAGGTCAGGCCGGGCAAAGCTCGGGCCAACATAAATAATGTTATAATAGTGTAAGCCCAGTTCGAGCCCACACAAGCCCAGCCCGTTGCCACCCTACTCCAGCTGATGTGAAACCGTCAATGACAATTTAATGGCAGAGATCAATCTCAACACGAACTAAATCAATCTAAAGGCAGAGATCAATCTCATCAACTCAGCTATCAATTACCATTTGAAACAATTTTCTATATTCAAGATAAAATATCCTTCCAATTGCAAAGCGTTACTCAAAATAGCCAAGCTTTGTTACCGACTATAAATTTCGTTAACATGGAGGAGAGTTTAACATATACATGATCTTTAGAACCCATTTGCACAACTTCCCAAGGGTCAAGAAGTCTTTCCTAGACTAAAAAGGACTTTCTATCCAATGCTTTGGTGTTTGGTAACACTTCTAAAAACTGTTTTGTATGAAGATTGCGTTTGCAAGTAGCAATTAGCTATGTTCTATCCAGCCTAAAATTATATAAGATACAACCTTTTATATAATTTTTCTCACGACACAATTTTTAACCAACAGCTTTCTTTCAAAACCCTTTTTTCACAAGCCCTTGACATTGAAGGCCTTCTATTTGCAAGAAAGTGACCAAACGAGGCCTTTGGATTCAAAGAAAGAAGATGAAGAAGCTTGTTTAACTTAACGACTTTCACCAATAACACTTTCACCAATAACAAACACAGTATAAACATACATAGATGAAAGAACCAGAAAAACCTTAGCAATAGTTCCAAGGACAAATCCGCCATTATAGGAAGTCAATACCCATACACGAAAAGAAACCACCAAACCTATCTCATAAGCGACCAATTTTATTTTGACTTCTTAGTAAGTCCACATGCAATCGAAGTCGGCGGCTCCGATACTTGTCCGGCTGACATCCACCTTTTGCTCCGACGCCGACCGGTTTCCGACGGAACTGCAACCACCGATCTCGTTGTTTTGGTCAACAGCACTTGGGATTGGTGCCACCGAAGAGAAGAAAAACGGTAACAGAAGGTTGTCCTGCGGTGACCTCAAGCCCGGAAAGGCCGAAACTCCGGCGTGTCTCCCGAACCGAGCCGACGGGTCTGCGCCATTGATGATGGACAAAGACGAGCCCAGATCGAATGGGTATTGGTGATTGTAGTTTGCTTGGGTACCAATGGTGGAGAAACAGGGCACGTGCTCCCTTGCACTTTCACTCTCGTAGGTGCAGCTCTCGCCGTCGTTGACGCCGGTGGCGACGGCGTACGGAGATGAGTCGAGAAGTGGTGGAGGCGACGATGATGGAGAGTTAATGTCTGGGTAGGGATTAACACCACCACCACCAGTGCAAGCCTTCTTTCCTCCTCCACTACTTCCACCGCCATCGCCACCGCTCTTTTGAAAAACTCGGCAGATGACCCACTCGTCCTACAGTTGCGAAAAAAAAAGGGTAATGAGTAACCGAAATAACTAAATGTGAGAATGTAATCTATATAATTACCAAAACAAAAAAAGAAAAAGAAAAAAGAATGTAATATATAAGATGACAAAAATGTTCTGCAAGGGGCTTCAAGCACATTAACGTTAATAGTTAGAATGACTAAACTATCCCTAAAAAATTCAAAACATACATCGCATCCACTCTGAACTTGCCACGTGGGCAGTTATATTGTTAAGTAAAGCATTCTATATGAAGCTCCTTCAACTAAAAAAGTCAACTATAACTAACTTATGAACTTGATCTCTCTCTCTCTCTCTCATACACAGACAAACACGAGTGCATGCATTATATGAAGCTCCTTCAACTAACAAATCAACTATAATAACTAACTTATGAAAGTTTGATTTCTCCCCCCCCCACACACACACAAGTGTGCATTCATGAAGCTCCTTCAAGGCTTCAACTAACAAATCAACTATAATGACAAACTTATGAAAGTTTGATCTCTCTCTCTCTCACACACACACACACACATGCATACACAGACATAAAGAGCACCTTTGAGCTTCGGGAGAGGAAATGGTAAGCGAATTTCCCTTCAAGGCGATACTCATGCATGACCCAGTTACTTTTCTCTCCCTTTGGAGCTCTTCCTCTGTAGAACACCAAAGTCTTCTTCATTCCAACAAGCGAGCATGTCTTGGAACTGTAAATCTCCCTATCTTTACCAGTAGCTTTCCAGTACCCAGCTTCAGTTGCTCTATTCGTTCTAAGCCCAGTTGGGTACTTCCGATCACGAAGGCTGAAGAAATACCACTCTTTCTCTCCCATTTTCGCCTTCTCTGTTACAGATTTTTCAAAGAAAAAGTTAGAAACTTAGAAAGAGGAATGGATGGTTGAGAAAAGTTTTTGTACCAGGAAGCTCCCATGGTTCACACTTGTTGAGATCTACTTCTGCAATAGCTCTGCCTGTGAAGTTACTGTCGAGAACCTTCTTGACGAGGTAGTAAGCGATGAGTTCTTCATCAGTTGGGTGAAAACGAAATCCAGGTGGCAAATGAGAGTCTCTGTTGTCGAAATGGTTGAAGATTTCCATTGAAACTCAGAAAGATGCAGAAATTAACAAGTATGAAAACGCAAGATTACATGTTTTGATGAAAACCCCAGATGTTAATACTTAAAAGAACGGATTAAAGGCTGCTTCTTTTCAACTTTTCATCAAAACCCAGAGAGGTAAAAACCAAAAAACTACGAAAAGTTTAGAGTCGCAGAGCAGAGATTCGTTAGCTTCTCATAGGGAATGATGAAGAATATATAAAAGAGGGGTTTTTAGTTTCGAAGAAAAGAGTAGAAAGAAAACAGATTCACAGCAGAATAATTCACTGAAATAGGGACCTGGGTTTTGAACTCCCAAGAGAAATTCAGATGCCAAAGAGGTAAAAGCATAAGCACGAGAAGAGGAAAAATAAAACAAAAACAAAAACCAAGCTCACTAAGAACAAACAAAACACCAGTTAAAAATTGAAAAGTTTAAACTTCAATTAAGCCCAAAAGTTCAAAATACAAGATTCTAAAGAGAATAATAGCCCAAAAATGAGATCCCAAGTTCTAACTCTTTACTGTTCTTCATTCAAGCCCAAGAACAGCTGAGATCAGCCAAGGTATAGAAAGTGAGATGGGTGTCTTGATCTGTTACAGAGATCAACAGATTTGTTGTTATATGGGTTTCGTAAGAGATCTGATGAATCAAATGACAGAGAGAAGGCGAAATAATCAGGTATGATGTCCGTCAGCTTGTAAATCTGCTTTTTTCTGCTGTGTCCTCTGTGCTATCTCTGCAACCCTTGTCATATCCATGGAAGCTGAGAGAAAGAGAGAGAAGAGAAAGAGATGGGGGGTTGTGTGTGTGTACGTGGGTAATTAATTATGGGTGCGTGTGCAGGTATTTCTGTGTCAGTGAAGAAGAAAAGAAAGCGGGAAAAGCAGAAAGAAGGTTTAAGAGAGAGAAAGGATTGAGACTTGGGACTTGAGAAAGAAGAGAGACAGAGGAGGAAGGATAAATAAAGCTGCTTCATATCTCATATCTGCCAGCACAGTACAAGATATTTAATAATTTGATTGACAGAGACAAAGTAAATCTATCTACGCCATCTTTTTCACTCTTCCCTTTCCTTTCCTTTCCTTTCTTCACAGTTCACTCTTCTCTTCTGCCACCTCCTTTTTTTTCTTCTGATCTCTAGTCCTTTCTCTCCCTCTCTCTTCTGATCATCTATTTTTGGGCTTTTGTTTTTTTCTTTGTTTTTGCTTTTCTTATTTTAAAGAAAAAAAAAATACTTGATACATGAATAGTGGTGTTCATCATCAATTTTTTTATTGTTTAATTTGTAATAAATTGTAAGGAACAAGGTTTCAAACTAGTGATTCAGTACCAAAAAAAAAAAAACAAAAAAAAAAATAGTGAATCATCCTGATAATTTTTAATTATTAAGTTTGAAAGCAATTAAAGAACATAATTTCTTACATATAAACAATAAAACCATTAACAAAACTAGGATTAAATACCTCAAATATTTATGTGTTAAAAATTGTAGACATAATATTTTTTTTATTCTTTGATATATATATATATATATGTGTGTGTGTGTGTGTGTTAGAATAAATACTTCTACCATTAAATGTAGCTATTGATTTTGAGTGGATCATTGTCTATTTGATTGTTAGAAGTTTGTTAACCTTGTAAAATGTTTTTAATAGAATGTTACCTTCCTAAATATCTATGTACATTTATATATATCTTTGGCATTAATTTTTATTAACCTCATAAGCTTAATACACACATGCATACACGGGGACAATGGCCCCCCCAAAAGATTTGAGAAATCTTATTTCTGTAGACATGTTTTTTCACTCCCACCTATTTTAAGTGGACTGGGGCAACATGTTGCCCCCTAAAAACTATCAGGGTTTATTAATTTTTTTATAATTATTTTTTTTGTACATATTTTATTTTAATATTATAATTTGATACCCATATACATTAACTTTTTAAAATTATATGTTTACATATATTTTAGTTTTATACCTATTTATTGGTTATCAACGAGCTAAACTTGAGCTCTATAATTAGGCTCACGAGCCAAGTCTGAAACGAAAAAAATTCTCTTTAACTTAATGAGTTTGGGTCGAGTTTGGATAGTCTCAACTCAATTAAAGTTTGGCTCGATTTGTCTATGAAATTATACATCTATATTTTCATATCTTATATAATATCAAAAATATATATGTTATGCTATATATAATAATAATAATAATAATCAACTATAATATTATTGTATTTTGACTAAGTACCTAAACTTTTTTGCTAACCAAGCTTTTTACTAGCTAAGCTTGAGCATAATCTATTTTAACGAACTTGATTCCAAATTTTTTTAACGAGCTTGGGTCAAGCCTGAGCATAAAGCTCGACTTGGCTCGACTCATTTACAGTCTTATCTATTTATTAATATATGTTAAGGTTCTAAATTTTGTTGAAATTTTTCATTTTCCTTTAGGTAGACAAAATCTAAATCTTAAAATATTGCTCTAAATTATTTCTAATAATTTGGACAAAAAATTTTGAAATTTGTCAAAATAATTAATTTTAATTAAAATAGTAATTTGAAAAAATCAATTTTTTTTAAATCATCAAAATCTCATAATGAAATTTTTTAAATTTCATAAAATTTAGCTATTTTTTTATATAAATAAAAAAATATTTTATTGAAATTTTATTTTGATTCTTTTCATTGAAATCATCCAACAATAACTTGTGAAGTATATTAAAGCTTTTTTTTTTATATCACTTTTATTTTTATTTGACCCCGAAGAAAAAATTCTTGGCTCCACCGCTGTGCGTACACACACCCACACACACATATATATATAAAAGCTATTATCTTTTAGTAATTTTAAATTATTGAACGAGAAAAATAATAGATTTAGAAGAACTTTTTTGTCACGTGGAAAATAATTTTAGATTTAAAAATTATTATAGAAGGTTATTATTAGATCTATTAAAGGTATATATAAGCAAGTGAAAATCTTCAAAACTTGTAGAAGATTCGAAATTAATCATAGACAATATTCCAAGCAGAGTGCGTCCACGTACACAATTCATTGACAAAGCAAATAAGGGTCATCATCGGATCAGATTTTGTTATTTCCACTTGTGTTATTATCTACGATAGATATTTTTTTTTTTTTTTTTTGTCATTCATACATCCATACATCCATCCATCCATCAGTCTCATCCCATCCATTACCATCCAATAGATTTACACAAAAAGATTTCGACACGTCATGCTCGGATTTTGGTAGACTGAACTACAGTTTTACATCAAATCATCTTGTCAATCTGCATGGTTTGGTCTCTCTCTTCGGTCTCTTCTGCTTCCAAGCTGCAAAATATCAAGTAATGGTTATCAAGTCCAAAAACTCAAATCCAAAAAAAACAGTTGGGTTTTATTTTTTGTTTTTTCTTCTTTTATTTTAGTTTAAAAGAGTTTTCAGTTAAGGTTTCACTAAACAATACCGAAAAACATAAAAGTAGATTATATATCGGACGGATTTGTACCGGACGAAATATATTAGAATAAACATTACAGCTAATATAAACGAATCAGTATAACCAATCTTTGAGAGAGAAAAATGTAAAGTCAATCTCAAAACAGTCTAAATAGTTGCATAGTTATTTTGTCAAGAGCAAGAGAGTTTTTTCTCAAAAGTCACATGTAAATAAAATAAAGAGAAGAGACAAAAGGAAAAAAAATATTATAATAACTGGAAGATAGTTTGAATGCATATCTCAGAGCAAGAAAATTTCAAGAAATTCGAATGACTGACTATCCTCTTTCACTCTTAGAGCCTTAACTCACTGTTGTCTTCTACCTCTTAACTTTCAGATTCTTCCAATTTCAGAATTAGCTTTTAATGGAATAAATGTTTCGCAATTTATAAAAAATTTGACATCTCAAAATAATACAAATGTCAATCAGTCAAGAGTTCACAAATGAGCTTATAAACATCCCCATACATAAAACATATCCTAAATGCCACGTGTATTTCAACACGCCTAAGTAATTTCTAGAGAGAGAGATGAGTCATACGAATCTTCAAAGCTTGCTATGTGATATGTTGCTTTAGACCTTGAGGAACACGTATTGAATGACACGTGTTACATACAATATAAATCTAAAAGCAGCGTCACCATTCTTGCCGTCATTTTAGAAAAGACAAAACCCCTTTTAAATAAGTCTTACAACATATATTATAACTAGATGAGGTTTTACCACGTGCTGTCCATTCTGAGAAATCCGTTTCAATCAACTTTAAGAAGTCACTTCAATGTCATAAATATCTTTCTGAATTCGTATACTTCGAAGGAACTCCCTTTAGCAGCTATCTTCTTACGAAGGAAACAAAAATAAACTGTATACTTACAAGATGACCAATGTATTATCGAATTACCCATATTGAGAACTCGAAATTGAGTTTCTCATCAGGGAACTCGTTTTCATGATCAATAGATCCTGTAAGGAAGAGTTTATCTTGAAATCCCTTAAGGTTCATAACCACAATAATCAATTCGAGTGCCTTTGATTTTAATGAAATCAGAAGTAAATATGTTCTCTTATGAATTCCTTCCAAGTGAAGCGAGAGGACATTTCTCAAAGTCTGTAGGAAACCTATCTGCAAGAAATACTTCTAGAGATGGCGTGAATTTAACTTTTGAAGCCTTTACCACCGAGGATTGACTTTTAGAAGTCAAATAAATCAAAGTATAACTCGAAGTCAATTCATAAGAATGACTAAGAGTGACTTCGAGTCCTAGTTTGTGATTCGAATGCATAAAAGAGTGCATTCGAGCGGGTAAACCTAAATCTTTGTCCTCTGAGGAGGACAAAACTCTGTCTTTTTTAGGGTGACAGGCCTTTTGACGAATTGACCATCTCAAGGTGGTTAGCCTCGAATTCGCCTTAAGAAGAAGAAATATACCTCATTCGAATTCACTTTGTGTATGCGGGAATATACCTCTTTCGAATTCACCATCTGGAGGTGGTTGGCCTTCAAGTTCACCATGTCTAGGTGGTTAGCCTTCGAGTTTGTCTTCGAATTCGCTTTAGCAGGAGAAAATATGCCTCCTTCGTGATACTTTTAAGACAAAACATAATTAGTAGTCCTTCGAAGTCTATGAATATGATCCAAGAACGACTTTTGAGTTAGAAGGCATAAAAAGTTCCTTTGAAGATCTCTCTTCTAGTGAAGTACCTTTGAAATGTAAAGAGATAAAGCAATAAAATCACTCGAAGTCTGTTATAGAGAATTAATAGATGTGACTTCGATGATTTATTTGAAGGTTCATATGTTTTGAGAAGTCCATTATGGTAGTATGCCCTTGTATCTGTCCTTCAAGAGGAATAAGGTCCTTTAGAAGGAAAGGAGAAATCCTTATTCATTCGGTCGTTCAGAAACTAGTATGCCGTAGGAACAGAAGTCTTTATCCTTTTGAATATTTCAAAAAGGAAGTTAGCTTATGTTTGTCAAGTTTGGGACACGTGGCGTTCCCCCCACAAGCCGGAATTCAAAAAGGTTGCTTCTCCAAGAAACGTTTTCCTTTTTAGTGATAAGGACGGTCAAATATCCGTAAGCCGCTTCAAATATCACATTTTACGGTCTAATCAACATGCAGCAGTTGTTGACCGTTGGCACGTGGGAGACGGTTGCTTTGCAGTTACTATTTTATTAAATGATTCAGTGTATGCGGTCATACACAGAAAACGTATACATGCACTTTTAAGATAACGCCACGCGTCTAATTGGATTAAATAGCACACCTGATCACCAATAGCCCCCCGGTTTCAGGTTTCCTGTGCTAGAGAGGAAAGCATAAGATCGTACCTTAAGCATGTACGTTTTAAATGCAACTATCATGCGTTGCAGAGTAATGATTTCTGTTTTGGGATTATGCGGACTGCCAAAAGTGCATTTTCAATTTCTGCAACGAAAACCGCCTTTCTCTATAAATCAAGAACTCGTTGAAGAAGAAAAGTTCCTACAACCCGAGTTATTGAAGCTTTCTTTGAGTTCTCTGTGCTTTCTGAGGTCTCCACAGATTCATTATGGATATGGTTAAACACTAGGAGCCTTCTGAGGCTGTTCAGCTGTCCTACGAGGAGACAATGTGGACTAATAAGGGGTTCCCACGTTTGAGTTAGGAACCGATGTTCCGAGCTGTGAGGAAGGATTATCCTCTGTCTGAAATTGGGTTCAGATCACATTTCAACCTTCCTCCAGGCTAACCAGAGTGGGTGGCCCACATCTTGGAGAACGCCGATTACCGAAAGCTGCTGGACGCTGCCTCGTGCTGGAGGCCAGCCAGGTCTATACGGGTGACTACCACAGAGACTATGAGGCTCTTAAGGAATTTGTCCTCCGCTGGGATCCGGAGGACCACGTTTTTGTGACCGCTTTCGGGGAGGTCAGCATCACCCTGGAAGATGTAGCCATACTGCGCTACCTTCCAGTCTTGGGGGATGAAAATCCAAGGGCCGTCGCCTTGACTGCGGAAGAGGAGATCGATTTGGAGATGCTGAAGGTATGTTCAAAGGAAACCCTGAGGAAGTCCAAGCTTAAGGGGAAGACCTCCGGTATGAGCTTGAAGTACATGTTCAATGGTTGGATGCGATACTTCTGGAATGAAGAAGGGACCCCCAAAGCTACTAGCTTCACCATCAAACGGTACTGGGTGAAGGTTTGGACAGCCCGGTTCATCTTGCGGGCTTTATTGCGTTATGGCTGGCGAGGTTCGTTCTCAAAGGATACCCAGTGGACAAGGTTGTAGACCGGGTGTTCCCACTAGTTGTAAAGATCGCAAGGGGAATTCAAATTCACCTTGCTCCACTGTTCCTGGGATCACAGTATGAACACCTGGACTAACTGTGTGAGGATATGGTGCGATGCCGGGGAGAAAGGTTGGTGGAGACGTTGGTGGATGCCAACTTCCTTCAGCACTTCGTGTGGGAGAGGTATCCCAGGTATTCTCCCCAAGACTTCTCAATGGTGGAGGAGCATCTCCTCACCATGGACCTTGATTCTACCCTGCGAGCCCTGATCTGGTCGAGGTTCCCTCCAAAGCCCAACGTCCGGCTGCATCAAGTGATGGATGTTGCAACTGAGTTCGAATACCGCCCGTACCACTGTGGAGGGATCAGAATGCTACAGCCCTACGGGGTGATGGTGGAAGGAGAGACTCCAAGGAGCCTTGTCAACTGGCTCAATCTGTCGCTGGAAGAGAGGGAATTCTTAGTGATAGTTCACCCGGGGTGTGAGGACTACGGGGTCAACTACCCCGTCTACAACCCTCAACGCGTGCTCAGACAGTTCGGGATGGATCAGATTGCTCCTCCTCGCAGTGTGTAATCCATGCCGACCACTGTGCTGAATGTGGAGGTCGTGGGACAAAGGTTCTAACGATCATACGGCTATCTGGGTTGATAACTGATTTCATGGCCACTCTTGCTGCCCCAGAGAGAAACGGTAGGGTCTCTAGTTGGTGGTTGGAATACTGGTACAACGCCCTGCGCCACTGGGATGATTTCTGCAAGGGTGATGCAGTGCCTTCGAAGGTTGATCTTGGCGGGTCGAACGAGCAGAGACTGAAAAGGAATGAGAAGAATCATCCCCTTCAGATTAGTGATGGCCATCCCACCATTCATGAGACTCCAGGACATCTCCTGATCCTGGATATCTACAAAGGAAGGGAATATGGTGCAGAAGAAGTTGCTGAAGGCTCTGACAAGGCTCTTGCCAGCTTGCCTGCAACACTAGTGGAGAGGGCAGAAGAAGAAGAAGATGAGGAGGTGGATGATATCCCTCTTGGAGATCTTCTAGTTCACAGGAGGTTTAGGAGTGCCAGAGTGCCTAGACTCCCTCCCATGCCAAGGGTGGTCCGTCATCCGGGGCCAATCATCTTTGAGCGGCTTCCAGAAGGAACCCTTTAAGCGAGTGCTAGTGTCCCGAGCCCTTCTCAGGAGCAACATCCTCCTTAGGGGCCACGCACCAGGGTGAAGTCTGCTGCTGCCTGCACCCCGAAGGTGAGAACTTGTAGATTTTTTTCCTTTTGCCTTGCATTCTTCTGTAATTGTTACTTGCTTTGCTTGATCTTGTAACAGATGTTTGCTGGAGGAGTAGGGGAAGGACTGGTGATCAGTGACTCTTCAGTCCTATCTCCTCCGAAGGGACCTGGGGGGACAAAGCTCCCGGGTGTCAGCTGGGATCTCGAGAGAGGGAGCTGCACCTGAAACCCTTACTAGCAGCAGGGTTCCCCCTCCCAGTGAGTTACCCTCCTCTGGTACTCCAACCAATACGGTGCCTCCTCCTGCTGGTACTCCTTCCGCAGGATTCCTCCTCCTCAACAGGAGGCTGCTGGAGCTGGCAGTTCCAGACGTCATCCCTCGCTCTTTGAGGGCTCTTCTTCTGGTAAGCAATTCTCCTTCCTTGTAAAAAAATGTTGTTTGCAATACTTTCACTTCTATTGACTTGTGTATTCTTGTTGATGCAGCTGCTGTAGAAGAAGGAAGATTTGGGGGTAGAGTACCTCCATTACTCCCTCTTACCTTGCCACAGGGAGATCTTGGCAAGGCTCTTATGGGAGTGGGAAAAGCAAGGGAAGTCCCTGGGCCCAACCATGACTTCTGGTAGTGCCACTGCTAGAAGGGAGGAAAGAGAAGAAGCTGCTGGAGATGCAACTCTTATCACTGATCCTCTGACTATTGTATATACAGTCTCAGATGTAAGTATTGATATTCCTTTAAACTTTCCTTCGAGTGTTATCTATCTTGCAAACTGTTAACTAACACTTGTTGTTTGCATGACGATGAGGATATGACCTCCCATGTTCCTTCGCATATTAAAGAAGGAACAAGGAGTGTTAATGAACCGGCATCACCTCCTGTTCAGAAGGAGGCCGAGGATGCTGTTGGTGCTACTGAGAACGAGGAAGAGGAAGTCACATCTAGACTTCCAGCTGCTCCAACGGAGGCTACAGTTGTACATACTGAGGTGGTTTCTCCCGCACATGAAGCTCCCACTGCTCCAGTTTCACCAGTGGCACCAGTCCAAGAGCCAACCCCTCCAGCTACTGATCCTGCGAGGCTGAGCATCGAAGAAGAACCTGTAGCCAATCCTCCAAAGGAAATAGAGGTTGCAGCTACATCTTCTCCCCCTGCAGTGCCTCCTCAAGCATCTGCAGAAGTCGCAGCAACTGAAGCCGCGGCTCTAATTCCCATGGTGGCATCCTTTTTTGCAATGAAGCGCAAGAGGGAGAATTTTGTTGTTCCGGCTATTCTAAAGAGGAGGGAGTTGTCTCCTTATCACATTGAAGATCCAGAAGATACCGAGAGGAAATATTGACCAGGGTGACCTACGGAGATCTGCTACCTGATGCATCCCTGCAAGCCAGAAGTTCAGGAACTTTGGCTACAGAGAACTATGCAGACTCCTAGAGATCATGAGCTGCAGGGGCTTGAACAACATAACTGCTGAGGACTTGGAGAATTGGGGAAAGACAGTGGAGTGCCTTAAGGAGATGAAGTTCCAAATTGAATGTCTGGTGAATTGGTTGGAGAAGCCGAAGACCAAGATGCAAAAGTGCAGCAGAGTCAGGGCGTTGGAAGCCTTTGTTGCAGAACAGTTAGAGGATGTGGATAAATGCCAAGGTGCCTTTGAAAAGTGCAACGTAGCCTAAAGGAGGTGGGCGAGAGGATTGCTCATCTGGATGCTATGAGGCAACAAGCTGCTGAAATGCAAGTTCAATGTCTTAAACATAAAAAAAAAAAAAAAAAAAAAAAAAAACAGCACGTGTTGTTGCTCAAGAGCATCATGGAGGCACAAGACTATTCTGATGAGAGTCACTCTTTCTGTCCCTGGAACTTCAAGACTTGGACTGCTCGAAGGGGCGTTCGAAGGCATCACCGAGTCTCAGCTGATTGGAGCACCATTGTTTCCTTCTCCTTGACTTTGTAATCATATTTTGTATGTAATGCTTGAATTTGTTTTCTTCTTGTAAAGATAAAATCTTCATTAATAAAAATTCTTCCTTAGCCATTTCCCATTTACAGTTTCCTGAATTGCATTTTCCTCCAAATGAGTTATCTTGTAATATCCTGAGGCTTGAGCAGAAATGACTTCAACGGGACCTTCTGTAACGACCCACCCCACCTGACACAATATTGTCCGCTTTTGGCTCACCCGAATCAGACTTCCCAGGGGGTC
>JAUPMG010000005.1:7030613-7041540 GCA_031762675.1 Pachysandra terminalis
TGGTCATGGGACCACCATGACTCCTGTGGTCACCGCACTCTCCTAATAATTGGTTCAAGTGGGTGAGGTGGACCAGATAACACAACACGCGTATTGATTACCAGAACGGTGGTACCGATCGTCAGAACAGCAATACCGGACTGATGCAGGTCCATATCTGGTGGACCGTTCCATTTATAAATTAACAAGAAAAAAAAAAAGAAAACCTTTGGAACGATAGGACCGGCCGATAGGGACCGGATCGGTCCAATCCTTGAAACCATGATGCGAGATACCTGTACGTTCCTTTCCATTTGATTGGATGGTCATGGGACCACCATGACTCCTGTGGTCACCGCACTCTCCTAATAATTGGTTCAAGTGGGTGAGGTGGACCAGAGAACACGACACGCGTAATGAAATGACCGGGTCTGAAATTTCGACCGTTGACGTTAAGGGACCCACCATCTCCGCCGTCGATATTTCAAAATCGGAAACAAAAATCTCTCTCTAACGGCTACCAGTGACTGTGCTTTGTTATTTCTTGAGTCTCTCGAACGTAGAAAAAAAAAAATCTCAGAAACCTTCTACTCTTCTTCTTCTCCCAATCGAAACCAGAAAATCTCACAAGAGATGAAACCATCCATGGATTCCTCACCTCCGTCTCATCGATCCGAACCCCACCAGAGAAACAAATCAGCTTCTCGACTAGCTCGAATCGGGGACTCGAGTTGTGATTGTGAAGGAGATGAGCTCCCTCACCTCTCTCTTGATCTCATTCCTTCTTCAACCAGAAGAAGAACTCCACCATCACCTTCACACCATCTCTCTCTGAAAACATCAAATCCTGTTCCACTTCAGGAACTCCTACTCCTTTCTCCTTCCCCTCTTCGAAAATCGAAAACCCGGGTTGTGGAAAGGACGGAAATGGTTGAAGAACCTGTTGATCTCGTGGGGTCTCGTAGGAGATGCAAGAGCAGGTCTTCTTCAATGGCTTTGTTAGGCTGTGGTTCTCCAAGAAATGGTCGACGGGTTAGGAAGAGATTAGAGCAGGATATAAGAGAAGAGAAAGATCTGGGTTTTGTAGAAGATATTGGAAAAGCAAGAAGAAGAAAACCAAGTAATCGATCTCGAAAGGAGAAACTGAGTTTGGTCCCTTCAAACTCATTTCCTTCTGCAAGCGTATCGCCAAGTAAATCTCTCTCTCTCTCTCTCTCTCTCTCTCTCTCTCTCTCTCTCTCTCTCTCTCTCTCATTGTTGGATTGGAGCTTTGTCTTGATTCTGTTCAGAAACTCCAGAAACCAAGGATGATGATCAGAGTAGCCTAGATCGAATTGGGCATTTGATATCTGATATGATCATGTGGAACGATGTAGCAAAATCAAGTCTCTGGTTTGGATTTGGGTCTCTCTGTTTCTTCTCTTCTTGTTTTGCAAGAGAGATACATTTCAGGTATCCACTCTTATTCTATCTTTACAATTATCTTCAATTTGCAGTGATGGAGTGATTCTTAAACTATAAAATACTTTCAACTTTGCAGCATTTTTTCAGTCATATCCCAATTGGGTCTTCTGTTTTTGGGTATCTCCTTCTTCCTTGATTCTTTCTCCCAGAGGTAAACACCGTTTTCTCTTTGTCTTGTTATGCTCCAACTCTATTTCCTCTCTTTCCTGAGTTGCAATGCTTATGATTTTATAGGGATAAAGATGATAACAGACCAGATTTTAAGCTGAACGAAGACGACCTTGTACGAGTTGCTCGAGTAATGCTTCCAGCTGCAAACGTAGCAATTGTGAAGACAAGGGGGATTTTCTCGGGCGAGCCATCCATGACCCTTAAGGTATGTTGGTCGGGATCAAGCAATAATAATAAATTAAGTAAAACGAAGATCAAAACAATACACATGTGGGTTCGGCAAAGCCTACGTCCACTGGAGAGAAGAGGTTTCCACTGTCAAAAATGAATTAGGGTTACAACTTACACTCCTACCCAATATATATATATATATGACAAATCTCCAATATACCCTTATCGTACCACGGGAGGCTCCACCCCCAATCCCACGGTGCTGACCCGGCTTCACTCCGCCTCATGGGGCCCTTAGGTTCCTCCCCCTTGGATATAACATATAAAAGTATATGCAACTGTAGTGTTCTTTTTTCTTTCCACGTTTGAGATTGCTAAATTGTGGGTACTTGAATCAAATATGTATTATAATCTGGTTGCAGGTAGCACCTCTCCTCCTCCTTGGAGCTCAGTATGGCCACCTTATAACACTATGGAGACTATGTGCAACTGGTAAGATCATATAGCCCACACCCATCTCCTAAAAGATTGTATTATCTCTTGATTTTTCACAATTTTACTTCTCTGACTAGAAAAACTGTGCAAATGAACTGTTAATTTGGGCAGGATTTTTTGTCAGCTTCACTGCTCCCAAGCTCTACTCTTACTATTCTGTTCAGATAAACAGAAAAGGTACGTAGAAGCTGCCTCTCTCATAAATCTCCTATTTAGGAGTTTTCACCTAACATGAAGAAAAGTGTGTTTTGATTAACCAGTTGACTACTGGGGATGCTGGGTTTGGGATGCATGGGGAGCTTGCTCTCGCAAGAAGATTGTTGCCACATCAGCATTCATGGCATTTTGGAATCTTTCTACTGTAAAAACTCGTATCTTTGCAGGTAGATCGCCGCATTTTAGTTCACACCAATTATGTGTTCATTCTCTGCTGGTACTGCATATATGGGAAAAAAAAGCTGGAGTCCTAGTGTTAACCAAATGCAATTTTGCCTCAGCATTTATTTCTATGGTAATACTTCGTTACTACCGACAACACGAAGCAACAAAAGTGGAAGGAGAAGAAGCAGAAGCAGGAGCAGAAGGGAAGAGGGAACAGGAGCAGCAGCAGGCCTTGGTGGTAGCAGAAGGGCGATTGCAGTAGCAGGTTTAAGCTCATACCACCATTTCAAGCACCTACTGCATCTGTTCCTTTAGTTGGAAAATGAGACCTTGTAGCAGTTTATAAAATTTGTAATGCAACCAGTAATAACAATCACTAACACTAAATATAGTACATACACAAATGGTTCATCCATTTGTTCAATGATTATCTGTATAATAACAGTCAAAATGTCTTTATTTCTGTAGTTGTACCCTCTTGTGATAACACTGATGAATATTCTAGCTAGAAGAGCCAAGATTTCTTTTTGAAATAATATTTGATTCATAAATCCCATTGGTGTCAATATGGAAAGCAAATCCTCTTTCATGAAGATTGCCTGTCATGTGCAAAGAGTAGCTGAGATTGTGTTCCACAAGGAAAATGTGTAAAGGAAATAGAATTTTGGGTTCCAGACCCAGAAAAAATCAATGTACAAGGCTGCTCTTGTAACACTTACCTATAAAAAGTGTTACAAGAGCAGCAACAAAGAGTATGATAAATACCCTACAATTAAGGCTAAACAAAACATGTGAAATTATTATTTTACCCTAGAGCCTTTCAGTCTTATAGTTACGGCTAAACAAAACAAGCTTGACCGGCGAAGTCGATGGCTGGATCATCAGAGGGAAGTAGCGTCAGTCTCCACAAAACAACATGAATGGGGGTATTTTTCTATTTTTTTTTTCTTCTTCCAGTAGTTGGTTCCCTCTCCCTAGTTTTCTTTCATCAGCACTCTGTTGGTAAGCAGAGATAGATGACATTTTCAAGAAGCTTTGCACAAAAATTAGTGAACCAGTATTATACCCTGAATGTGCTCAAACACAATGCCAAGTTATTATACAGATGCTTAGGGACTATTTTGCTCTTCTGGTCCCTTTTTCCTTACCTGGATAGGTCTCATGGGACCCTAATGTGCTAAGGTCGAATGGTGGATGTCAATGCATGCTATCAAACTGCAATGCTCACCCTGTTGAATCTCTGAAACACTGAAGGCAAGGGACCTACAGAGTTCAATAATTTTATTCCCTGTTATGTTCCATCATTATGAATTTGTGATGAAGCCATTGTTACACAAACCAAAAAAAAGAAAAGAAATCCCATTTCAATCTTAAAAATGAGCTGAGAGATGATGGAGTCGTGGAAATTGACTCAAAAAAAAAGTGACTGAAAGATACCACACCCTTCAGCTTCATCTATTTCCTTTTCTCTCTACTAGATAAGAACACCACAGAAAATCAAGATCCTGACACCAAGTAATAAACACAGTAACAACGAAGATCAAAACAATGCACACAGATATACGTGGTTTGGCAACCCTACTTCGTCCACGGGAGAGAAGTTTCCACTATGTCAAAAACGAATATGGGTTACAACTTATACTCCTAACCGATATATAGGGTAAATCCCCAAAATACCCCTACCGCTTCGCTCCACCCCATGGGACCCTTGGGTCCCTCTCCCTTGGATCTAGAAACTAGTGAATATGAGCCACCCGCTATCTCTAACATATATCTACACAACTGCTGGAAATGTTAAAATCTTCAAAGGCAATAACTGATTTGGGATTGTTTGAAGCTGCAGGTTGAGGTTAGGGAAGCACTAATTAAAGGGCAAGGAAATGTTTTACCTTGTTTGCCTAAAACACAGGTGACTTGTTTTCAAAACATTAACAAAAGTAAAAATGTGGAAAAGGAGGCCCAGATTAAATTCAGAATATACAGGTGATTCCGGCCAACCCAGATTCAAACAGTTTCTTAAAACTACTAAACAGGCAGGAATCCAAATTAAAAGTTGAATTTCAATCCATTTCTTTTACTTTAAAAAGAAAATCAGGCATGCTACTGTCAGGCATAGAATAGACAAATTTATGGCAGGAAGCATTAAGACATTTAACTCTAGAATACTAACAGCAGACATCTCTGGTTGAGAAAGAGAGAGCATAAATGAATGGGTTACTCCATTCATTACTGAAGTTCCAATAGACACATCCAAAAAGAAAGGCATGTATTGGGTTGCCCAAATGTACTTCATCTAGTGATTGGCATGAACACAAAACTGCCTCCTATCAGGATCACTGATAAACTCACCATTCATTTGTGGGTCTCTTCTGCTTCCACTAGTTACCGAGGAGGGTGGAAAGAAACAGTTCCTGCACAAATCTGGCTCTCACAGTAGCCTGTTTCATCTTCTTTTCCCTCTCTTCATGACTCATTGAAGAGCCAAAACTGTAAGGAAAGGAACATATTTTAAACCAAGACCCAAATTTGAATGATTAAAATGAAGATACACAAATCAGACATCCTAGTATGAAAAGAGAGAGTCTTTGACCAACAACTGCTGGCTAATGAGTTTATTATATGTCATACAGAACTTATGTTTTTTTTTTTAATAATTTTTTGAAGAATTGTTATTTACAAATTCTTGGCATAGTGAATCTAAATATATATTGCAAAAAATGTTTAACACATGATCCATTAATTAAAAGCTAACAGCATGATAGCTTTCCTTCTAATGACAATATGATCTATCTAACTATTTGAAGTTAATGGTTAGTGGTGGCAAAATAACTATTCTAATATAATAGATAAACCAGTAACCGTGTAAGAAGAATGTTTAAGAACAGTAACCCTAAAATGTTCACAGTATATGCAGCATGTGGTCTAGGTGCAGCATTTACAGATTCAAACAACCAAGTGTTCTCTAACAAACAACAACTTGGTTACCTAGTGGCATAAAGGACCATAATCCAATGTATACTGACAAAGCAGGGTCCCGGGAGGGGCGGACTGGCAACAGAATTAACCTTTTACATATCTACACAAAGTGGCAGAATTCGAACTCTCGTTTTCGCGCTGGCTGAGGCGTTTACCGTCGCACCAAGTGATGGTTCCTACTTGATTTCCTAGTAACATGGTTTATAAAAATATATTTTGGTTAAAATATCTTAAATTGTCAAAGAAGAATGCTTATAAGAACCACAAAAACATGACTGGATCATCGTTGTGCTACTTTACTACTGTTTCTAAGTTAGTGGATAAAATTCCACAGTTCCATAATTTGATTCTTCAACCATGCTACCAAATACCATGCACTAGAAATTTAGAGTATGGGAAGAATTATGCAGAAATAGCACTGAAATTTTATTATATCTAAAAGGACATTAGAGATGACAATAAGGGAATCATCAAGTAGAATAAAAAAAAACAATTGAGAACATGTGCTTCAAGGAAGGTACTGCTGGCCCTAGATATAGTGGAACTCAATTTAGAGGGCTCAAATAGCTGGAAAGGGCTATTCTTTCATGGTTGCTTATGTCAGCATATTTCAGGATGAAATGCTCTTTTGTAGCTTTCCCAATTATTACATGGACAAAAATGCTGTTGTGATTTTTGTAGAAAGCATTCAATCATACTTGTCCATTTTTGCACACACCACCAGCACCCTAGATGCATCCAATCAACCCTATCAAATCATTCACATAATCAATCTTAGCCGTCCATTTTGCCCCACCATTAAAAAAATGGAGGAAAGCATTCGAAAGCTTTGCCACTCCTCTTTTCATCTTCATAACATCGATATCTATTGTTTTTCACCCATAAACACAAACTGATTGCATGTTTGGATTCTATCACTTTTACCCATTCTTAATACAAACTAACTTCATCATCCCCTCACAAACACCCAACCTTTAAGAAGATTCTACATTCTCAATATCCAAATACCTTCTACTGTTGTTTCTCTTGAATACATGTTTGGGTCAGTGAGATAACCCTTGACTTAGTTGTGGAACCATGTTCTGAACAAATCAAAGGTTTTTCCATCTTTTTTTTTTTTTGGCATGGGTGTGTGTGCGTGCTTGTGTGTGTGTGTGTGTGTGTGTGCGTGTTGGTTCGTGGGAGGGGGGTGGTCGTTGTTTGCATCTTTCAATCAACTGGATCCATCATCCTGATAATTTAGGAGTGCTTAACTATTATCTCCTCAAAAAATGCAACTGTGGAATCTAGGTTTATGTTTCCTTGAGAAGCATATGCAGTTATAACCAATTAAGGCATCATAACCAGATAAATAACAAATTTGATCACAGAGTTTATGGAAGCCAGTATCATTGCTGATCAGAAAGAAATAAAATAAAATAAAATAAAACTTAAAAAATCAGTACCTTGACTTCCAAGTCTTTATCGATGTCACTTTCTTTACAGAAGTATTCTCAGTGCTCGAAACTGTAGATTTTGAAATGTCTTCTGCTTCAGATGCAGGAAGGTTCAACACAAGTGATGAAAGTAGTGTATCTGTAACTGCATTTGATGCATTAGAATTGCTTGACCGATATTCTCCACCACCTAAAATCATCTGTAGATGAGCCTCCCGAAGGTCCCGACCCAGCAGAGACAGGGCCTGACTGTTGGGAATAGCAACTCTACGTAATCTGTGACGCCGCTGCAGGTAATCTTCAGTTAAAGGAACAACCATATAAAATCAATTTCAATTAAGAGGCTGCAATCAAGAAACTTGGCATGCATCATATGAATGACAAAAGCTCATTTTCCACAACCAAATGTAAAAAGGATATCTTGAGCAAGTTTCCATGTTGCAGTGTAACATGACTTAGCATGTCCCGGGTAACCTTAACAGAACAAATGGGACAAACCTGCAAGAAAAATGCCAGGATTGGTGAGAGGATTACATCAAGTCGGTGCAATTATAACAATCTCTATAACAAATATGTCAATCAGAACTAGACACTTATAAAGGCATATCATCTTTTGTATCCTAGTGTGGAGTGGCAGATAAGATTCACTTGTTCATTTTCTTTTTCTTTTCTATTTCTTTCTTTGCAGAATATTAGAGAACAAAACCTTCATTTCTGTTGAGTAAAAAGGATGGGGACAAAAAAAAAAAAAATGTATTACAACCGCCGCCAGGCTAACACTGATATTGAATGAACAATAAATATATGCAATATTTTGTGACTAAAGGAATACCAACAAAAAGAAGATTGAAATTTCATTTAGTAGGGGAAGATTGCATTAAGAAAAAAGAAATTTGTGATTTCTTCTCTTCCTCCCTCCCTTAATTCCTGGCCAGTTTTAGCTTTCCGTGAGAAGAATAACAATGAGAAGAATGAAATTTCATTTTAGTAGGGAAGAGTAAAGGATAAAAGAACGTACAATTTAGGAAATCCTCTGACAACAAAACCTAAGATTATCAAAAGCATATGCATTAATCAGAGGATATGATCCTAAGTCAAATAAAATGGTGAAATGTGACTTATGTAGCCAATTCCCATAGTGGGAGTGCCGGACAAGTGTCAAACCACACCCAACAAAATATTCATACACTCGGACTACTCGAACTGAAAGGATTTGAAATATCTTAGCCCATCTCTCGTTATGCGCTCTTTGGTCCTTACCTCCTTGCTAATTACTCGACTAAACAGAATATCAGTAATTACATTAGCTCCTTCATCTCTTGTTTCAGGCTTCTCCTTATCTTATAGAGCAATCAAGTGGAAAAATGATAATGGCTCCAACAAGCAATCCTTGCCACCTGAAATGCTGTATGGTTCACTATCCAAACTCTACAATCGTAGAAGTGACTATCACCAAAATTAATAAGTATTAACTATAATAAGCTGAAAAAGCCTCCACAGCTCATCGTGATCAAATATTGTCCCAAATATCTGCAACATACGTCACACAAATACGAAGAATACTTTTATTAAGGATATCCTTGGTCCTCAACATCTCAAACATGATCCTGAAATTTTTAGTCAACCATCAGCTTCAGTCTAAACAGCAATTAGTGGTTTATATCCCCAAATTCCCGTTCATTTATTTATTTTTTCTTTTTGTTAGGCAAAGAAACACTGCACAATATGTTCGAATCGTTAAAAAGAAGATCCATATATATATATATATATATATATATAGCAACCTATAAACCATTTGGTTCTTCAGGACAGACAACCTCAATACCGCCAGCTAAGAAAAGTGAAGTTTAAGTGACAACGGAAGGCGATACTTCAACAAAAACTAAATTGACACAAATCGCTTTAACAGAGAAAAAGGAAACTTAAGAAGATGGTAGTATTGCCTCCCATTTGAATGAGAACTACTACTTCAATTCACAATATGAAAAAGCAATACCCAGATTAGGCCAAGCACCAAAAGGAAGAGCGAACTCAATCGTCCCAGACCCATCAACCACAGTTGCGAAAGCAAACGGAACACCTTCACTTCGACCACTAAGCTCGATCCTGTCTCGGAGAAAGTTACCATAACCAAATCACATTCCTACCAGGTAAGAAGACTACCTACAACGCGATCAATCTTGTATTCACACAAAAGTGTAAAGCTGGTGGATTCAACAATGGAACAAAAAAGCAACCAAATGGAGATATCAATAATCTGTCCTGGTGGGAAGGAAATCACATGTATTTGTCCCAAACACACCAACCCCACAACAATATAGGAAGCCAAAAAAAAAAACAAAAGGAGATGAGATTAAACCATTTGATTGCAGACACGACCAAGAAAAGATAGAAACAAAGACTGTAACTTTTACAACAGAAACAAATCAAGCAACCATGTATTCTTCTATCCAGATATCAAGAAGAAGAAAAAGGCAAAAATTAAAAAATATACAGGAAAAAAAAAAGTATTTAAATAGAGATTTTACAAACAATCTATAGAAAAAGTGGGGGAGAAAAAAAACTTACAGTGACTTTGGATTCGAAAGGATGCTCATCTTCAAGATGCGAACAAAAAGAGACGATATCATAATCTTCATAGCAATAAGGGCAGGGGAAATCAGGATGAACCTCTTCTTCGATCTCAAAATCATCGATGCTTAATAATCGATCTGTTGATCAATCAATCCCTCACAAAAATCAAATTTTTACAGAAAATATCAAATCAAGGCCCAGGAATCGGGCATTAACAGATGAGATCAAATGTAAGAACAAACCTAATTGTGAGTTCTGATGGTGGTGATGCAACGAGTATTGTCGTTTAGCAGCAGCAAGGCGAGATTTCCACAGATCAGAATCCATCAATGATCTATAGGTCAAAGACGATCTAATTCTATCAATTCCCTTCAGAAATTAAAAAAAAAAAATGATCTTTTATCCTCCTCTTCTCTTCTTCTTCTTCTTAGTTTTTTTTTTTTCCGATTTTTATTTTTTTAGTTATTTTGACTTCATTTTTAAGAGTTAAAGCTTGATCCGAAGAAGCTTCAAAGCAGAGATATTTTTATTTTTAATTTTATTTTTTTTTCTGTGGGGATAAAGAGTGAGCTTCAAAGAGAGAACTGTATTGAAGAGAGAGAGAGAGAGAGAGAGGCTCTTATTCTGAGTTCTGTGTTTATGTGGTTATGGTGGGAGGTTGACGTCAAATTTGCAAAAAAGAGAAAGCTAAACGGGTCAAATTCATTCGGAGAAACTAGAGAGAGAAAATATCGGATTTTTACTACGAGGAAGGTAGTAGAGGTAAGATCACGTGATAATAAACCTTTAAATAGTAATAGTCACGTGACAACACTTACTTTTTCTTTTTTCTTTTTCTTTAAAAAAAAAAAAATTCACGAATCAATACTTCAATCCATGAAAGCTCCATCACAAGCTTTTTTAAAGCGTGTGTTTCACTTTCAATGTGATATTTGTGGGCTAGAAAGTAAATTAAATACCTTAACAAGACTAGGCCAGTCAACGGATCGGATTTGGACCGGATTAGGGCATATTCAAATTTGATTTGATTAAAAGTTGATTGAATTAGATCATATTTTATCGGATCGTCGGATTATAAAGCTCTTACCAAATTCGATTAGTTTCGAATCAAATCGGATTCGAATAATTTGTTGGATTTTTTGGTAAACCTATTTTATAGTTAAAAAAATCAAATAAAAAAGAAATATAATTTGATATATGTTAAATCTTTTTTTAAAAGTATCCTAAACTAATGACTTATTTCTAATTATATGTTTAATACTTGTAGTCACCCAATATTA
>JAUPMG010000005.1:7041721-7051818 GCA_031762675.1 Pachysandra terminalis
ACAACATGTTTGATAAAATTTCTCAACAACTCAGTTTATCAATGCTCAATTTGTTTTAAGTCAATCAAACAATATATTTACAGTTCTAAGGTTTTCTAATTTAGTGGATTATAATTCTCAGTTTTAGAATTCTGTAGGTCAATTCTAAATCCTTGCATCAAACAGACCCTTAGTGTTCATGTGAATCACTTCATTAGGAATCGCTTCTTTGAAGTGTTCACCAAATGTTTCGCAATGCTTCCTAAAAGGAGAAGTAGGGGCAGAGCCAAGATTCTATTGTACGGAGCTAAGAAAAATCAGTTTTTGGTTTGAAAAAATTAATGCTATTTTTAACGAAAAGAATACAAAATTAATGATAGTTTCTATATTATACACACACACACACACACATATATATATATATATATATATATATATATATATATAATATAATATATATATAATGTACTTTCAGTTTTTTCGGTTCGATTTAATCGAAGTCTTAACCGTAAACTGGACCAAATTAATTTGGTTTTTTGTTTTCTAAACCATAACCAAACCAAAATGGGGAAAAAACAAAACAAAAAACAAACCTACTTTTTGGGTTTGGTTTGTTCGGTTTTTGGTTTGGACCGAACCAATTGACAACCCTATTGAGCAAGGATACAAAAGTGAAAAATATTATTGAGAGGGAGCGACAAAAAAACTCTAGGGGGTAAAAAAATTTAACAAGGGGCAATTTGTAACATGTTAAAAAAGCAATTGCCAACTTTAAAAATTTTAAAAACTTGAGGGGGTAGTTGCCCTTAGGAGTGTCAATTGGTTCAGTTAAAACCGCTAACCGAATGAGCCGAACCGAAAAAAATCGGATTGGTTTGGTTATTTATAATGTCAGTTTGGTTATGGTTTAAAAAATACAAAACCGAATTAATTCGGTTCGGTTTATGGTTTAGTCTTTTATTAAACCGAATTGAGCCAAAAACCGAACCGAAGTCACCTAAACCGATAACCGAACTGAACTAAACCGAAATTAACTAAACCTAAGTGCCGGTTAGTTAATAATATTAATCTATACTACTATTAAAAGCAAATACTACTTTTAAGAATATTTTCGTACATAATTTTTTTTTTTTAATTATAAAAATATTAGACGTTTTTTCTTTTCTATCTAACAGAGATGATGGATCAGGTTGATCCTACATTCCTTTATAATTGCTATTTTAATTAATTAATTAATTTTTTAAGTTTTATTTTATCCAAAGAAAAGCATTTCTATTTTTACCCACGTACTTTCACTAAAACTCTTCCATCACTTAAACCCACGACTAAAATACCTCCTATTTTTATCAAACAACTCCCAGGTTTTTATCACCATTTGAAGCTTTTTTTTTCCTTCTTCCTCTTACTATATTGCTCTTGTTGTAAATTTGTAATATATATTAGATATATTACTGGTTGTGGGCCATTTTGCTAAATGTTATTTTAAGTGTTAGATAATGATTTTATTTGCCAATTGGGGGGTCTCGACTGAATTGGGTACTTGGGTTTACTCGAATTTTAGTTGAAAAAGATGATAATCTTAATCGATTTCATTCAGTTTTGTTCCAGAGAAGAAAATTACATCCTTAAAAAGGTGTAAGAAAGATAAAATAAGAATGCATTTTAGATGTACTTTGAATGTCTCTGTTCTTGAGATTGTACTCGTAAGTTAGAGATTTGTGAATTCAAGTTATCAGATAATGAAAGTAGCCTTCCCATAGTGCCTAAAAGAAAAGGCCAATCATGTCGAATTACACTGATGCTTCCTGATGAGCTTGACATTTACAGAAAAAGGTGTGTTCGTAAGCTTCACGAACACACCTTTTGTAGATATATAAATAATAAAACATAAATTATTTATATATAAATATAAAATAAATTAAGTATTAATTGATATTCATGTCATAACTAAATATTATTATTTTATTAGCTCTTCCATCCACCCTTTAGATATACTAACACCCTTCCACCCATTACTAAAATACCTCCTATTTTTATTGAAACTCTTCCACCGAACTTTTAGATATATGTTATATTAAAACATCTATTTTCACTAATACTCTTCCATCCACCTTTTAGATATAATAAAACTCTTCTACCCAAGTTTTAGATATCTATTTATTTTTCCTAAAACTCTTCCACTCACTTTATGATTTCGTCATGCATTCAACATTACCATGATGGGGCCATAAAAAAAAAAAGATATGGTTGCATTGATCAGAATCGTAAACTCACCAACTACTTACTTAACCAAAGCCTCCTAAGAGCGGAGAAAAATAAGAGCAAAATAATTTTCAGTATTTTTTATGTGATATCATGATTTTAGGTCATTCGAGTTAGTTGATTATGTGTCGTTTGGCTCCCATTTTCAAAACTCATTCCAGGGCTTGGAATGAGTTCTAAGCCCTAGAATAAGTTTTGACAAAAAAATTGAGCGTTTGGTGAGCAAGCCTTGGAATGAATTTCTTAGAATGAGTTTTGAAAAATACATATGACCTCAGAATGATGACCTCATTCTAGATTTTAGGAATGAGTTTTGCATTTTGATGGCAAACTTGTAAATACCAAAAGAACTCCCTCATACCACCACCACCACCACCACCAACATTATCACCACCACCCCACCATCATCACCACCACCGCCACCACCACCACCTCATCATAACCACCACAACCACACTACAACTACTACCATCCCACCACCCACACCACCACCACCACCTTTGAAAAGACAAGTGTACAAAATTTATGCATGAGCGTGAGATTTATAGAAATAATTGTAATTAAGAAGAAAAAATAGTGATTTTTTTTTTTGCTAAAACTCATTCTAGTGGTTAACCAAACATCTATTTTACGTTGTAACTCATTTTGTAATATGCTAACCAAACACAATAAAAAAACCTTCAAAATGAGTTCCTAGAATGAGTTCCTGGAATGAGTTTCTAGAATGAGTTCTTGATCCAGAATGAAAGCCAAACGAGGCCTTAACCTAGAACCTTGAAAGATTTTATGATAACTCTTCCTTGTAAGGATGATTGACCATGAAAACGGATTGCCTCCTGAAGGTCTTAAATCTAAGGTCTATATGAGTAATTTGAAAATATATTGGCCACATTGTGAGATGTATGCAGTTACTTTGACTTCCCTTGAAGAATATGGATTAACATACCAAAAAGAGTTCACTCGAAAGAGAACGAAGGCCTGAAGAGTATTTGTTGTGGAATTCGAAGGACTCATTTATTTAGAGATGATTGTAATAAATCTCTGAAAGCTACGTGATAAAATCTTAGTAACTTATATACATTTATATATTAGACTAAAGAGGAAAATTGCCTTCTTAAGAATTACAAGATAAGAATGACTACGTTGCTTTGGATATACATATCTATGCATGTTACACGTGTCATTGATCCGTAATTTCTTCGATCCTAAAGCAATCTATTACATAACAGGTTCATCTAAAATCAAGTGATTCAGCACAAATTTCATTTTAGAATTTCCTTCTGCACGTTGATTACACGTAGACATTGGATATGCTTCCTACATGACATGATTTTGGTTGACACTTGTCCTGGTTAAGAGAGGATACTTTGGAATGTTTTCTTTATAAATAACATACCATGCCCTCAAATCAGGGGTGGTGATTCTTGTTGTTAAGACTTGTTGGATTCAATCCTCGAATAACATATGTGATAATTCACAGATGCGTAAAAAACAAAAATAATAACTTATCATTTGACTCCTTGAGAAATAAAGAGAGGCTTGTATCACTCAAATACTATACTGAGATTTCTTCACTCTGTGGTGTGTGTTGTTATTGGCACACTCGAGACCTCGAACTCCCTCTCTCTGCTTTCTCTCTGTCTTATTTACAGGTTTCATTCGAAAAGAAACAATCTTGATAAATCAGGCTATAAGACGGTCTAACCTATCTTAACCCAAACTTTAATCCGGTAAAATATCGGGCGGTTTGATAGATCAGAATCCGATTCAAGTAAAACAAATCAAGAGGAATTGCCACTTGGATTTGCTTATAATAAAGAAGTTACCACGGCAAAACAAACACGTTATTTTTTCTTTTATTTTCCGAAAGCTTGATCAGAAAGATTAACTAACTAACGTATTCACATGTGAAGATGGGAATTGATCCCAAGACCTAGTACAAGCCCACAAGGCCCTTATCACTCAACCAAGTGGCACCTTGGAGTCTGTCTCAAGTCTTTATCCAATAGAGGGAGAGAAAAAAAGTTAAAAAGAGGAAAGCGACTAGACGTAACTCGAATCGAATTCGACTCACTTTTTCAAAAGGAATTTTAAAAAGAGAAGAGATGCTCAAAAACGGAAGCTCGATCGGCCCACGAAAACCCTTCTTTCGCTTGTTTTTATTATAAAGGTTTCCTTTCGCCGTTTCTTCTAGGGTTAGGGTTGAGAGGTTTTGGTCTTTTGATTGAGCAATGGCGACGACTGAAACAGCGACGGCGACGGCCACGGCCACGGAGCAGCAGAGCGGTGCGAAGCCAGGGATGAGGAAGCCTGTGTTCACGAAGGTCGATCAGTTGAAGCCCGGCACGAGTGGTCACACGCTTGCGGTGATTGTCGTGAGTTCGAAGACGGTGTTGCAGAAGGGCCGTGCGGCGTCTCAGCACCTTCGTCAGACTCGCATCGCCGAATGCGTCATCGGCGATGAGACTGGAACCATCATTTTTACTGCTCGTAACGATCAAGGTATAAATCCAAATTTTCGGATCGTGTGTGGTTTTGATACTCTTTTTTTTTTTTTTTTTTTTTTTCTCTATATGGAGACCTAGAAATTGATCGTGCTTATGTGTATTTTGTTCGGAGATGGAAATTTTTGGTTCTGATGAAAATAATGCATGTATTGAGTGCTGTGTGGCATGTTTCGATCGAGTTTGTAATCCTAGATATTCTTTCGGGTGTTTATTATTTTTTAGGGCAGTAAAGGGATTCATACAATGCATTCTGTATTGTTAAATATGAAACTTTTAAACTTCCTTTTGCTTAATGATTCAACTGATGATCCTGTGTTCATTTCTCTGGAATATTTTGTTGAAATTTTAAGTAAGCTCTCCTGGAAACCCGTCCAAAGTTCCTTCACCCATTTGGATTTAGGATGGCTAGTAAATGTTGATGATCAAACACAAGCCTTTACAAAGATTCGGGTTACTTGTCATGGGATTTTTCATTTATTTATTTTTGTATGTGTGTGTTTCCATTTCTTCTGAAAGATCACACACGCACATACAAGATCACACTAACTTCCAACATCTTGCTTCTTTTCACAGGTGTATCCATAATTCTATTTTATCATGTTCAAGCAGAGCACATTCCTCAATAAAAGCAGAGCAGAAGGAAAGCTGCTATGAGTCTAAAAGATGAGAAGGGGCAGGGTAAACATAACAAAAAAAAAAACAAAAACAAACAAACAAACTAGATAAAACTAACATTCATTATTCAAAAAATGGGGAACTAGGGGCCTTCAGGCATTCTATTGGAGAGATCAAAAAAGGATGAATTACGTAGAAACGTAATCAGACGGTTCAAGTGCAAAAACCAGTACCCGGTACCAATTCCCAGCAACTATGTGCTGACCTCTACTTAGGATTAGGCATTCTTGTTGTATGGGATCATATAACACTGGTTGGTTGTAATAAAGATCTCCTATCTTCTATTTCATGCAAACCTAGGCCACTATGATTGCAGACTATGTGCAAGTTTTGAAAACTCTTTTGAGCACAAACAGCTGTATTTTTCCAACTTGTATAAGATTTCCTTCTCTGCCTTCTTTTTCTTTTATAAATATGGAATCATAACATGTTTAGACAATTGAGCAACTTTTTAGGTTAGCACTTATCTCATGAGTTGCAAGGAACATAGGGCTGTCAACGGATTAGATTCGGACCGGATCAGGACATATCCAAATTTGATTTGATTAAAAGTCGGATCAAATCGGATCATAAGTCCCTTACCAAATCTGATTAGTTTCGGATCAGATCGGATTCGAATAATTACCGTAATTTTTGGTAAACCTATTTTATAGTTATAAGAAATCAGACAAAAAGAAATATAATTTGATATATATTTAATTTTTTTAAAAGTATCCGAAGTTAATGACTTATTTCTAATTATATGTTTAATACTTAAAAAGTGTTGTGATTCTATATGATGGAAGAAAAAGTAGTCGGAGAAGGAAACTTATACAGGTTGGAAAAATACAGCTGTTTGTGCTTAAAGGAGTTTTCAAAACTTGCACAACCTGCAATAATACTGGCCTAGATTTGCATGAAATAGAAGATGGGTGATCTTTATTACAACCAACCAGTGTGTATCTGTAGGAATCAGATCGGACTCTTATCGAATCGAATCTACTTATTTCCGAATTTGATCCGATTAAAGTCAGATCGAATCTGATCATATCTTATCGGATAAAAAATCCCTTGCTAAATCTGCTTTTTTCGGATCGAACTCGGATCATAATCCGATCCATTGACAACCCTACCTATAGATGTACTCATGCATTTCTGAACTTAAATTATTAATTTTTTTTGGCGGGAGTTTGTAGTACCGAATATTATTTTAATATTGCTCCCAAATTCCAGCTTTTATTACAAACTAATTATCTCATGCATCTTTCATATTTCCTTAATGCTAGAGTACTAGATTTTTGTTGGAAACTGTTGTTGTCTTTGTCTATAAAATCTTTAAAATATTCCAAATTTACTTGGGAATCACTACTGTAACATGAACTCATTTAAAAGGAGTGGACATGATTAGCTGCCTTATGGTAATACAGCAAACCCTGCTTTGAGAATTGTGGGAAAAAAAAATTGTGTACCAAAACCTATCCATGTGTATGATATGTTTATAACAATTGAAACTTCATTCTACGATTGCTGATGGTATAACTTGGTGGAATTATGTGTCAAAACTTTTCTCTTGATTAGAATGGTTAAGTTTTTGTTTCATTTTTCCTTTCTAATGATGTAGGCACTGTGGAAAACCATAGAAACAATTGAATTTTCTTGTTGATTATAATGCATAATTCATTGCTTCATGTGTTTCCTTTACATGATAATTGCAATGTGGGAAATCGCACAAATAAATAGTAATTGTTCTGTTTTGTTTATTATCAAGGATTTTGATCCAAGAAGGTGCATTCACTAATATTTGTTTTATTTTATGGTGTGATGACTTTATCTTCTGGGCAGTTGACTTAATGAAACCAGGAGCAACTGTGATTCTGCGGAACGGAAAAATTGACATGTTTAAAGGGTCTATGAGGCTAGCAGTTGACAAATGGGGCCGTGTTGAGGTCACTGAACCTGCTGAATTTGTTGTTAAAGAGGATAACAATCTGTCTCTGGTTGAGTATGAACTGGTGAATGTGGTGGAAGAGTGATTGGGAACACACGGAAGTCGGTCTCTTGAATATATTATAAAGAAGTGAAATTTTGAAGCTCTGATGGTTTCCTTCTTTCGTGTTCCCTGGTGATGGAGCTGCTGCTGTTGGGGTGCAATTTTAATGATAAGATGGTTTGAAGTTGGCGTACAAATCGTACTGGAGCCATTGATGTTTTCTTCTTTTTAATATTACTGTGATGAACTAGGGTTAGCCAAGTGTTGGTTTGAACAATTGGTTGGATGTAAAAAGGATCATCACTTGTTACTTCCACCATAATATACTCCTATGGTACATGCTGAACTTGGGAAAAATAACTGTTAATAATAATACTTATATTCCCTCAATTTTCTTTTTGCAATTGGATTTGGATATGTCATTTCATTGTTTATAAGGCTCAGACGGGAGAGTGGCTATGTATAAAATTTACTCCTGTTTTTCCTGAAGTTTCTTTTTCACAATCAATTTCCTTTTGCTGAGCCGTGAAGGTACAAGTTGTCTCCTCCATCTTTTTGTTTTTGATAATAGTACGGAATACATTAATATAAATAAAAAGAAGAGGTTCAGGTTCTACTATGAGTTCTTCCAATCCAGTCGCCGTGAAGGATCAATTGGAGGAGACTTGAAGGAGTCTCAAATTATAATTAAGAATCAACAGAGAAAGCTAGGTTAACCAAATGCCTGGAGGAGTCTCAAACCAAAAGTAAGAACCAACAGATATAGCTAGGTTTGCCAAAGAGTCAGCCGTTGTGTTAACCTCCCTAAAAGTATGACTAAAGTGTACATCAGAAAATTTTGACACCAGTTTCATCACATCCACCACCATGATGGGATCAATCAGTCACGGACGGGTTGTGGCCAAGTTTTCCTTGATTTGGTGCGAGTCGCCTTCAACAATAATTTCAGCATAGCCATTGAAAAATGCAAGTTTGGGACCTTCCAAACAAGCCATACCATTCGTCGCCAAAGAGTCGATGATATCAATCCGCACAAGAACATGTCATCCAAAGCTTTGCAAACCACCCCTGCACCAGCCTTCCCAAGATTCCCTTTCACAGCGCCATCAAAGTTCATCTTAATGTAACCTTCATCCGGTGCAATCCATCTAACATAGATCTCCTCTTTGGATTGCAACCTATCATCCTCAATTTTCCCTGTTTGCATTATGCGGCACAAACTCTTGCCGCGTAACCAAAGTTCATCTTAATGTAACCTTCATCTGGAGCAATCCATCTAACATAGATGTCCTCTTTGGATTGCAACCTATCATCCTCAATTTTCCCTGTTTGCTTTATGTGACACAAACTCTTGCCGCGTAACCAAAGTTCATCTTAATGTAACCTTCATCCGGAGCAATCCATCTAACATAGATCTCCTCTTTGGATTGCAACCTATCATCCTCAATTTTCCCTGTTTGCATTATGCGGCACAAACTCTTGCCTCATAACGCAAGTGCCTGATCCGTATATCCATAGTGTGCATCAGTATACATTGCCTTTGCTTCTCTCTTTCATGCCATGTTTTTATGCTGTTTTGTGTTTCCATGTAACGGATGACAATGGGGTGAGTTAAGATGGTTATCCACCCTGCCTCTACCACAATTGATCGGACTCAGTATGAAACAATCAAGTTAGGTTTTGGTAGAGTAAAAAACCCCAACTCAAACCATGTGTATGAGGGTAACATGTGTGCGGGTGCTCTAAGAAAGAACAGGTTATAATTCATCAGATGGGAGTCCAAATTTTGCATAACCACCTGGGGTTGTTAAAGATATTATTAGAAAGCGCGAACCAATAATCAGAAACCTCCAGGTAGTTTTACAATTAGATTCAAAGTTCTAGAGATATTGATGACTAGAATTCTCCACTAGAAAGATGTGATCTTCTATTGTAATCCTTACTATTCAGAAAACTCCTTTCACTTGTGAATCACCAGATTCAATAAAGAAGCATCATGCCTCAACCAAGAACTTCACAATGCCATTGAAATCCATGCCAACTACCACCAATGAACAATACAAGATCAAGATGTGTACCAAGGCTATAGAGATTTATAAAACACTAAATGTTTAAAAGTTGCCACCACACAAGGAAAAAAAATAACAATAATAATAATGTAACTTAAAAAGGTTGGTTGCCATTTGAGTGTTGATTAAGATCCACAAGCAAACTTCTACAGCAAGTAAACAGAGATGGTGGCAAAATGGCAAGTCTGCAGCCCGAAATCGTCCAAAATGGAGTAATCACAGCCCTAATACAGATAAAAACTCAAGTCGCAACTGAAGTAATATGAGAAACTGGAATGCTGACTTGTTATGTAGGTAAAGTCATTGGGTTCAAAACACATCCTCACCACTTGATAACATGCTAGCCATCACGCAATCCTACCAAAAGAAAGAAAAAAATTGTTTTGTTACAATAAGTGGTATTCATTCTCGAACCCAAAGTCGCAGTGTTCAGGTCACAAACCAAGATGTCAAGCAAGATTATAAAGTCCATGAACCATTTTGGACAGAGGTATACTAGTTCTATTGGCAAGAGTAGTTCAGGTCACAAACCAAGATGTCAAGCAAGATTATCAAGTCCATGAACCATTTTGGACAGAGGTATACTAGTTCTATTGGCAAGAGTAGAATGCTAGTCCGCCTGACTCCAGTCCAAAA
>JAUPMG010000005.1:7099101-7126619 GCA_031762675.1 Pachysandra terminalis
ACTTTAAGATTTTCTTAATTTGGCCAAATAACTTTGAACCGGGTAACCGGTTGAACCGGGAGAGGACGGGTGCCTAAGACCTTCCCGATCTCTCAAATAAACCCCGTTACCCGAATCTGGTTAGACCAATCTATTTCCACACTTTGGTTTAATGTTGTAATTAATTGGTAAAACCCATTGGTGACCATTCACACCCAAACTCAATGAATGGTGGAGAATCCATTTAAACCCCGATCGACCTAGGGTCCACCCGACCGTGGGGTGATCACACTAACCAATTGGGCATACTCCTCAATTGGTCTCCACTTAGTGATTGGGATGATGAACCCTAATTATGATTAAACTGTGTCTTGCATTATAGGGATGTGTAGGATGAGTTCCAGTGGATTATTCACGTGTATGGACGCGTGAATAGCCTCTAAGGGGATCTATCATCCGTATTCAATAGGGGAGTGCATCATACTATGTTCATGTGAGATGTTAAGTGTGTCCGGTAGGTGGGAAATAAGAGGTTGTCTAGTTCCGTAGGTTGAAAGGCCTACAAAATAAGTTATAGATCATAATTGATTCATAAGGTCGGCTGGACCTTGAGTATCGTACACTCATGAAATTAGAACATGATGGCCTTAGTACCATGGGTTAGCGTCCGGAACGAAGAGAGGGGTTGCCGGTTGTTCTTGGTGACTTCGGTCCCAAATCTGTGTTTATTACTGAAGTTGCAATGAGGGACACTGAATGTATCATATAAACGTAGGCATAACACTTCATTACATTGCATTTATTGCTTGAGCATACATTAGCTCATCTGTTTGTCATTCTAGCATCATATTCATGTCATAGCATATGTTATTTATTCCTGTTGTTACATGCTATTTTATCACTAGATTTAGTTCATGTATGACAATGTGGATGGTGACTGGATCATGCTTGCTGAGTATTCCATGCTCATGTAACTTTTATGTTGCAGGTTGATATTGAGTTGATTGGAATCATGGACGTATACTGTTTCATGTTGCTTTATTTATTATTTCAGTTGTAATAAATTTAGTTGGGATTTTAGCATTTGGATTTTTATGTAAGGCTCTGCTGAAGCCATTTGACTTGTCTATTTAATTTTCAAACTTATTGTACTACTTCCACAACTCTGTGGTGATGAATAAAATCAGTTTTTATTTCATCTTTTATATCTTGGTTATGGTATGTCAATCCGCGATACAGAAATGGATCCCGAAGGTCTCGCCTTGAGATCCGTGCCATCCCATCTAGGGATTCGTGCTACGGGATCTGGGGTGTGACATTGCTCACCCGTTACTTTGTGCTCGTCGATTACACGCTCAACGACCTGTATGATTAGCATTCATGATAGGAAGATATGAAGTGTTTGAGAGAGACACACAATTAGTGCCACTATGGACGAGTGGGGGATGTTGGATTGATGTGTTGGGTTGACCCAATTGGCTCGCTCGATTGGGCCGACCCAGGTCCCCACTTTGATTGGGATGTCCATGCTTGGTGAGAGACCATGTGTGGTTTGGACTCTCTCCTATTGTTTAGGAGATGGAGTCCTAGGTTGAGAAGAGTTGATTCTTCTAGATAGAAGAATCCTCCTCCCTTCCCTTATGCTCTACACGTTTGAGACTTCCAACCCTACAAAATCTTCTCTCTCTCTCTCTCTCTCTCTCTCTCTCTCTCTCTCTCTCTTCATCTCTTCTTCCTCAATTAGAGATCTGAATTGCTATTAGATATCCATATTGTGATTTGGTTGTTTTGAGTGTGAACTACTATGTGTGGTTCTAGTAATCACATATACCGATGTGTGACGTTTTCCAGTTCGATAGAGATATTCCACTATAGATCTAGGTTCGTGTGCATTGAGGTATGTGATACGGTTTGTTTACAACCTTCAATACATTTTCTGCAGCTATGAATACTACACAATGATTAGAATCCATGAATTGGTCATTGAAACAATATCTTGGTACTTCCAAAGTTGTTGTAAGGTTTTTAGAAAATTTTGAGAGGATGGTGGAAAGACGACGCTAGGAGTTGAAAGTACATTTTAGGATGAATCAAAGTGTTCCTGTCTCTGATTCTCGAATCTTAATATCAGAGCATGCAAAGAGTGTTTACATACCAATTATATTTGATATTTTCCATGGTGAAGTAGTGGAAACACGGAATTGTAATGCTGAAATGTCTGAAAACATTTGCACAATGACTCAGTACAAAAGTTTCAGATGCAAGGTCAACTAGGTCTCGTATGCATATTGTTACATTTGACTCATCAAATACTAGTGTTTCTTGTAGGTGTAAAAAGTTTGAATTTTTAGGAATTCTTTGCACTCATGCGCATGGGCTTTTCACATCAATGGAATAAAAAATATATCAGAAAGGTATATTTCGAATAAATGGAGAAAGGATGACAACTCTCAAGGAATTGTACAAATTGTCATTCAACCAATGTAGAAAGTGACCCTAAATTGGAGCTTGGGAAGCGATACAAAGATTTATGTCATAACCTTGTTTCTATAGCGAAGATGATTGCAGAGAAGAAAGATAGTTATGATCTTGTACTCAACCATGCAAACCAAATACATGAACAACTAAATGAGATGTTAAAGCATGTAATTCTAGAAGAATCTTATAGTGTTGCAATTCAGTGCAAAGTGAGAGTAAAGAAATTGATGATACAGGTGTCAAGGATGGGGATGATCCTTGTGAGGGCATTGAGAATATACACATGAACAACACATATGAGAGTTTATAATAAAAATGATGAAGATGTTGCGGATATAATTACAAGAGCGTGTGGTTTGAAAAGAAAGTGGATTATTTCTCGGGAATGTTGCAATATGCATAGACCTCCAAATGCCCTTGAGAAAGTTGTAATGTAAAAGAGAAACAACAAAAAGTAGAACAACAACAACAACATCAAAGTTGAGAAACCCAAAAGTCAGAAATTATTAAGAACCCCAAAAAGTCAAAAATAAATCAAAATAAAACAATTCCAGTGCAACATTCTAAGACCTCTAGCCAAAGGTTCTCTAAACAACATATTACAACTTTATTCATTGCACCATGATAATCTATGCAAGTACCATTTACGCCTTGAACACATTTTGCATTATTATTTTTATTGTTTTTAGTTTCTAATTATGTTATTAAACATCAAACAAGAATCCATGGCTTTGGGTGCTTACAATATCGGTGCAATTACTTCTGGTTATCCTCAAGCTCCAATTATATATGTATGGGCAATCATTTTCAAATCAATTGCACCCATAACAGAATCCCAATTTGTATTAAATCTGCATCATCAACAGAATCTTACCATAAACCAAGGAGGCAGCAATAGTTTTAGACAAATGTTTTTGGTAATTTTTATTTAGTGCTTTATCTAGTCTTTTAAAGCTTAATTTTCTTTAATGCTCTATCTCAACATGTGTTAGAAGGTATAAGGAATTCTTTGTGCTTGCCTATGTTAGCTACTTGATCTGGGTTTAAGCAATGATGACTAACCTGTAAGTTACAATTCATCTATTATAATTCAATTCTGGATTATTTATTATGTGGCAACTAGATGTATACACTAGATCATATCAATAGCATTTAGACAAATGTTTTTGGTAATTTTTATTTAGTACTTTATCTAGTCTTTTAAAGCTTAATTTTCTTTAATGCTTTATCTCAACATGTGTTAGAAGGTATAAGGAATTCTTTGTGCTTGCCTATGTTAGCTACTTGATCTGGGTTTAAGCAATGATGACTAACCTGTAAGTTACAATTCATCTGTTATAATTCAATTCTGGATTATTTATTATGTGGCAACTAGATGTATACACTAGATCATATCAAGAGCATTTATTTCCCACTATTGTTTCACAACAAGGCTCTATAAATAGTAACAAGTGAGTATCTATTATTTTTTGAAATCATTCGGTATTTGATTCTTTGGTTTTTAAATCATAATGCTATAGAAATATGAAGGTTGTGGAAGAGATGACTAGTTGTGTTCCTAATTGAATAGCATTAATGCAATCGTACATATCCTGTATATTTCTATAGCTATTTCTGAATTGACGAGATTTTCATAGAAATATGAGTCCTAATCATGAAATCTACCAAATTAGTGTAATTGGAATGCTTCTCTTTGGGTGAGATGAAAATGCCTTGAAAATTATTTAATAAGAAGTTCTCTAGCCTAATGAGGCATTTTTCTTTTGTTTTCTCTGGCATCTCTGAAGTATGTTGAGTAGCTGGGTCTTCTGAGCAACTAGGTTGGGTTGCAGTTGTTGGTATGGGATTTCTAGGCTGATGAGTCATTGGTTTGTTGTTCTTTGGGCTACTGGGTTGATGCCCTGGATTGCTGTGTAGCTGTTGATATGAGTTGAACTAATTTTTGAATCCATGTTCTTTGAACTTCTTTTTGACAGCTGTTTTGCTGGGATTTGGGTGGATACAGTAACACAACTTTGTTGGCTTGTACCCATTAATATTGGAATGGGATCAGGAAGTTACATGCATTGAATCTTATATATTGGGATCATGATGTATCTATTTTTCTGTTCAAATTATCAGTAATCAGTAGAAAGGATAATGAGATTTTATATTGCCTCTTTAGATTTGTATAGCTAATGAGCTTATATATATTGAATCTTATATATTGCCTCTTTAGATTTATATTTTCTCTTATACATTGAATCTTATATATTGCCTTTGTAGATTTGTATAGATAATGATCTTTCACTGATGGAGGCAGCCATACGTAGATACCAGTGTTTTGATTACAAGTTATTATTGTTGGTACATCACTGCTTGTCAGTATCTATACTTGTGACAACATCTGTTCAATGAAGTTCATATTTTGTACTTTTGCAACATTTCTACATGCTCTAGTGAATAAAATAAACATTTCTACATGGTCCACATGAACTTCATGGTGTGGGCTAGGTTTCTGATATGGCCTGCTACTGGTTTAGCTGGAATGAGTTGTGTTATTGCTGAGATGGGTTGGTGATGATCTACGTGCTCTTGGTTGATTCTGATGACCTATTAGATGATACTAAGCATGGTTTGTGATGGAGCTACTGATGATGTTTCTATTGTGGTCCTGGGTTGGTGCTGCTCTGCTTCGGATTGCCATTTGTGGTGGTGGACCTTGATTGCTAGGTTCTGATTTGGCCTGCTATTTGGGGTTGCTGCTGGACTGGTCTGTGATTTGCTAAGTGGGGGTGGTGATGGTCTTCAGAGCTTTGTACATGCTTTTTCCCCTAACATGAAGCTCAATGAAATGCTAAAATTCTGTAAAATTCTGTATGTGACTTGTAGGGTTGCTTTGCATAGGCGAGTGTCTCGTGGTTCTGAGGCATGAGGAGGCTTTTGGACAGTGACAACATGTTGTCATGGTGATAGTAGCACTACTACGTGTTAATGGAAATCAACTTATATTCTTGAAAAATAGGAATCCAAAACATAATATGGTCACAAAATTTCAAACTTTTAAAGGCATTTGTTGAAGATAAAAATGTGATAGCATAAGGGAGTGTTGGAAATGAGCACAGGACACTGTAATGTGTACTTGAGTAACACCACATCAGTTAATTGTATCAGTATCTTCAGTCTTAATAGATCTTATTAGGATCGGACTTTGTGGAGTTGGGTGTGGTGGTGCTAACTGGGGTTTTTACTGTCCTTTGGTTGCTTATGTCTTGTTGTGTTAAGGGGTAGGGCTGCTATGCTCTAGGTTATTTCCTTGGTTCCAGTCTCTACTGGTTTGGTCTTGGGTTGTTGCCTATTGCTTCCATTTTTGTGTGGCTTGGCTATGAACTCTGTACATTCTATTCTCTTAATATAAATTACCATTTACCTTTCCAAAAACAAAACATAAACAAACCACTCAATAAGATTCAAAGGAACCAATTCAGAGATAATGTGGAATATGTCTCAAATACAAGGTTACAAGAGAACTTTATTTATACACGGCCATAAAGAGAGCTACAAGTCTACAAACACCTAACAACCAGTTCCCTATATTCGGACTTACATAATTCTTCATCAAAATAAATTTCAGAATCCCAAAACTTCCCATCAGAAAATGAACAACCAGCAAAAGCTATATTCACATAGAAAGTAGAGACCAAACAAATCTTAGCATATTCACATTTTTTACATAATACAAGTTTAGTTAAGAAAATAAGCTCATCATCTATCTTGATTATCAAAGTCTTCTGAGATACAATTCGAGGTAGATGAAGCATCAGGTCCCCAACTGAATCTTTCCTTCACATGGTTGGTGCCTGTTTGTAGCTGGATACACCATTTGACCTCCCTTCAGGTGCTGAAAAATCACTTATCACCTTACTCTCAGATGCCGACTCTCAGATGCTAACTCAAAGTCAAAGGTGGAGTAACTGGAGTTCAGATGACTAATTCTAACATCATCAAGCCCTTCAGAACATATAGAAGCTGCCAGATGCATTAAGCAGACCTTCATTTAGTAAGCTGAAAGGAATATATCTTGAAGTGTATATATTAGTACTAATCGAAAACTCATCAGATAATGCTTTCTATAAAGCCACACACATTGTCAAGAGATATCTTCAAACGAGTTTGACCACTCTTATGTGACAACATTAGGCTGGAGTTCATCTGCTGCTAGCATGAAACACAACACGAGGTAAAAGAAAGTAGATGGTAACATGAAAATAGTAGCAAAATTATTAAGCTAATAAATGTAAGATATTATTGTGGCCCATGTGCCATTATGATATTAATTGGTTTAAATAGATAGATAAGATAATATCTACTAAAAACTAGTTGGTTTGAAATTTGAAATAAAGCATTTTCTTGTTTTTGTTAAACACGTGTAACTTATTAAGTGAAAACTGATCCTCTCTCTGCCATTAAAGGAGCAGAACGTATTGTGTTTCCATTGATGATTGAAGCACTCTGTTGAATTGAAGAAGGCTAGGAGAGATATACAGTTTCATTATTCTATTAATCATCACAGAGTTTTGGGCTCTCAAGTAAAAGCTATGGCTCAAGGTTAGTGTTTCTAACTTCCTGATTATTCTGATTGATTGTGAAATAACAAGAAGTTCTAAGATCCATGATCATGATGAATATTATTAGTTAATTTTATCTAACATGTGGTATCAGAGAGATGAGGTTTAGGAACTCGTGTTTTTCTACTAAGATTATTGGTTTTCGTTTATCCCATTATTAATGAACCCTAGAAATTATTGAGAATTTCATTTGAGATTTCCACTACAATTATTTTCATGGGTTTTCTGAAAATTAATTATAATAATCATTCTTTCTTCTTTCCCTTATATAAATAACGCTTATATAAGTAACACTTATATACATAACGACTGTATATATAAGTAAAGCTTATATATATAACAACTCTGTATATAAATAACGTTTATACATATATGTATTGATCATATATATATAACAATCATATGTTATCAAGATTATATGTATGATTATATATATCCTATGTTTGAAGGCAATCATTGTCTTCTTATATATATAATAAGACATTTATGTAATTAAATAAAAATTATACAATCTGAAATTTTATATCATGATTTATCTGTTAGTCACCAAAGTGACAAAATTATAAAGTTTATAAAATTTTAGATTTTGTAAATTATTTCCAAAATTATAAAGTTTATAAAATTTTAGATTTTGTAAATTATTTCAAATTACCCATAAATGTTGTTGCCTATAAATGACATAATAATTGATAATTGTTTCTTTGTGGGTAAATTGAAGTTTATTATTATAAGACATTTAAGAATCGCCCAAAGGTTGGTTAATTGTTTTATAATTAATGAATACGATTGTTGGTAATTAGTATGCTCTTTTAGTTATATTTTCATATCCAAATATATTAAATATATCTAACTAGTGCATATGTAGTTGCCAAATTATTGAAACTTTATTAGCATCATTATGTTTATTGTTGTATGTCTTTGTATCAGCCAAAGGAGAACATTGATATACATTTATCTAAATTATGTGTTTGAATTTGTATTCTGTGTTTAAATTTACAACTCAAAGCATTAATGTATGAGCATTGTATTATTCTTGCAGTACCTGTTCCCGTTACTCTTCATTCGCATGCTTCGTCTGTTTCAATGTTTAATGGGCTTAATTTCTCTAATTGGTGTGAACAAATCCAATGCCATTTAGGTGTTTTGGAACTTGATTTGTCACTTCAACTAGAGAAACCTGCTGCTATTACTGATGATAGCAGTGATGAAGAAAGGACTTTCCATGATGCTTGGGAAAGATCGAACAGATTAAGCCTAATGTTTATGCGAATGAGTGTAGAAAACAACATCAAGTCTACTTTTTCCAAAACTGAAAATGCTAAGGAAATTATGAAGTTTGTGAAAGAGCGATTCCAAACTGCTGATAAGTATCTTGCTGGGACATTAATAGCTACCTTAACCACCATGAAGTTTGATGGTTCTCGTAGCATGCATGAGCACGTCATTAAAATGACGAATAATGCAGCAAGACTTAAGTCCTTAGGGATGAATGTGGATGAGAATTTCCTTGTGCAGTTTATCATAAACTCACTGCCTTCTGAGTATGGTCCATTCCAAATGAACTATAACACCATGAAAGCTAAATGTAATGTGAATGAACTTCACAGTATGCTTGTTCATGAGGAAACTGTAACAACCTAAATAATTTTCACAAAAACTTAATTTATTTAATTAAGAATCTTAGGGGTAAAATGGTAATTTGGTAATTAATTATTTAACTTCACTAATAAACTAGGATTAATAATTATAAAAATGCTTAACATATAAGTTTGTTAGAAACACCTTAGTCATTTAAAACTGGTCAGAAAACCATATGACTTGAGGAATAGTGTCTGGTCAGATAGCTGACCTTAACAGATAATTAGAAAATAAAACCATTTACCAAGATAATGAATGGTTTAGACAACTTAGAACATTCATTTGCAAAATCAAAACCAAATTGTATAATTAGAAATTAGTTAGGTGATTAATAGAAAATTATACAGCTAGAAACCTAGTTTTGCCCTTTTGGCTAACTTAATTTACAAGTTTGCCCTCAGACTTTATATAGAACAATTAACCTCATAAACCTCATTTTTCTTTCTCTCAACTCTCTTTTTTCTCTGGAGCTCTTGGAGAAGAAGGAAGACCCGGATCCCCGGATGCGTAGCAGACCTCCTTGGACTCGACCCGGCATGGTGGAACAACTCCGGACGCGACCTGGCAACGCCCCAAGTTGAGTATTCTTTTAATGTCTTGTGTATTTACTTTTATTTCTTCATTGTGAGCACGGGGAAGAATGTACGTGGATATGTTCTCCCTTCCCCCATGATTTGGTTGTTGTTTTAAGGATTTGGGGATCAAATTCAATGCCTTAGACTACTCGTTCCGCGTGGGGGACTTGTGCTACCCGGATTGTGGAAAACCCACTTTCCTAGGGTTTGGATTTTTGGATGTTTAATGGATCTCCATGTAGACCATTTCATTTTGGCTTAGAAGCCTCATTGGATCCCTTTAGGGGGATGTTTTGAGTTTTGGGTGATTTCTGCTAAAAAACACTCCGGATTGCCCGATCCCGAGCTTCGACAACCTCCCCGGTTTTCCGGAGAGTGCACCGACACTTTCAGTAGCTACATTTTTTTTTAATTTTGGCGACCTCCCTCGATTTGCTGACAGCCCCTCGGAGACCTCCTCGGTTCTCCGAGCTAGCTGCCGAGTGACAGACAGTGTTTCCAGTTCACTGGAAAGGACGCCGAACTATTTTTTGGTGCACTGAGACCCCGCCGAGACCAATTCGGTTTCCCGACGACCCAGCCGAACCCTTCCCCAGTTCACCGAGACCTCACCGAGGCCCCATATTGGTCTTCTGTTTGGGTTTTTGACCTTGGTCATCCGTGTTACTTGTACCCTAGTGTATTTACACACTCTCGAAGTTCGTGGACTTGCCCAAATCTCGGTGACCCTTCACTTAAGGTTTAGTCACCTTGAACTTGCCTAGTAGCATGAGTTCTCAGGGAATTCATGTGATTAACTCCCAGACTTACCCCTTTATATTCCATACCTTCATTTGTGTGGGTGATAGTATAGAATTGCTTCATATGCTGCTTTTAGTTGTATTATTAGTATGTGTGAATGGTCTAGTGTGACATTTGAATGCATGAACTTGAACTGTTAATGGTATAGTTACTTCAGTGTTATTATTTAGTATTATTATTGCCCTAGCTTGAACTCAATGCATATGCTCCTTGTTCTTGTTCCTTGTGAGTTATATTCATGTATTCTTTAAATATGAGTGAGCTTTATCCTTGTGAGTTATATTCGTGTCTTCTTTAAATATGAGTGTGAGATTATGAATCATGATGTTGAATGATATTGAATGAATCGTTTGGTGATTGACCATACACCCTGTACACTGAAATTGAATGATTAGCTAATGTGCACCTTTCCACTTGCACAGCATTGGCTCGAGACCATAGCTTCGTCAAGAGAAATACCCTGTTATCCAAGACCACATAGTTGTGTCTCGTGATTGAAATGAGAGTGATGTGAAACCCACATCAAATGAGGAGTTTGGTAAGGATGAGTTGAGGGATTAGCTACCCTAATAGACTCTCTTATCGCCTAAGTGCTTGTACAGAGAAAGAGAGAGAGACCTCTGTATTATGTTATGTGTTCATGATTTCCTGAGGGATACCGCATCTGAGTGCAAGTCTCGGTACACAGTACCACTGATCAAAAATAAGGTGGGGCGGTTGTGACTCCTAGGTTGAAAGCCCTTAAAACTATGCTGTACACATAGAATAGTCCTATTTCCTCTACGCCATTACGACGGGGGATGATTTCAGGTCGTTGGAACATCCTGGGGCGAATTCAGGTTGCTGGGACACCCTGGATTTAGAGACTAGATCAGGGGGAACCATGCAACATTGACATTCTGACAGAGCTGCATTTTGCATTGCATACTAGACTGTTTGTTAGCTGACCTTGGTGATTATTGTACATAGGCGCACAACTTGCCTAATAACTAATTAACCGCATGCATTTTCACTATGATTAAAGTCCTATGCACAACCATTATATTTGTCACATGGACACATACTACCTTGCATTTTTCTTCATAATGTTGGAGTATGAGTAAATACCTTGCATTGAAGGATTTCTCATATGGGCTTTCCAGCTTATGTATGTTGATTATACTTTTCAGGTCTTAGAGCTTGTTCGCGCAGAGAGAGCTTGGTTTGGGTATTGATCAGTAGTACCTTAGTTCTCTATTTCAGTTACTTGTATCTTACTAGAACGTGTTATTTTGCTTCCGCTTATGTTTTAACCAATGTTATCCACTTCCGTAGCGATATGGGGCGAGAGTTGTGACTTAAGCCTAAAAATCTCAGAATCAGGGAACTCATTCCATTCATCTTGTAACCATTCAAGGAGTTGGAAAGAAAGCCGAAAAAATCATGGAAAGGGCATGCAAGGACCACTGAAGGTGAATGAATCATCTGCCCAAGTCTAGAAGAAGGAACACAAGAATGATAAGTGTCACTTCTGTGGAAAACTTGGACACTTTCAGAAAGATTGCCTGAAACGTAAGACATGGTTTGAAAAGAAAGGTAAGTCTAGTGCTTTCGTATGTTTTGAATCAAATTTAGTTGAAGTTCCTCATAATACTTGGTGGCTTGATTCTGGTTGTACCACTCATGTTTCAAACACAATGCAGGGATTCCTAACGATCACAAATCCAAATGAAAAGTTTGTCTTTATGGGGAATCGAGTCAAAGCTCCAGTTGAAGCTATTGGAACTTATCGTTTGATTTTAGATACTGGACACCATTTAGATTTTTTTCAAACTCTTTATGTACCTTTTATTTCTCGCAATTTAGTTTCTTTGGCTAGACTTGATTCAGTTGGATATTCTTTTAAATTTGGAAATGGATGTTTTAGTTTGTTTAAACAAAATCATTTCATTGGTTCTGGTATTCTTAATGATGGTTTGTACAAATTTAAACTTGATAATCTTTTTGATGAGACTCTTTTAACCTTGCATCATAATGTTGGAACTAAACGTGGTTTAGTGAATGATAGTTCTGCTTACTTGTGGCATAAACTTCTAGGTCATATTTTCAAAGAAAGGTTGAAAAGATTGGTAAGGAATGAAATCCTTCAAGAATTGGATTTTACCGATCTTGGTATTTGTGTGGATTGTATTAAAGGAAAACAAACAAAACACACAAAGAAAGGAGCCACAAGGGGCACACAACTCCTTGAAATAATACACACCGATATGTGTGGGCCTTTTGATGTTTCATCTTTTAGTGGAGAAAAATATTTTATCACCTTTATTTATGATTTTTCATGTTATGGTTATGTCTATTTGTTGCATGAAAATTATCAATAGTTAGATGCCTTAGAGGTATTTATTAATGAGGTTGAAAGAAAATTAAACAGAAAGGTGAAAGTTATTAGGCCTGACAGAGGTGGTGAATATTATGAAAAGTATGATGAAACCGGGAAATGCCCAGGCCCGTTTGCTAAATTCCTTGAAAAGTGTGGCATATGTGCTCAATACACTATGCCAGGTACACGGCAACAAAATGGTGTATCAGAAAGGCGTAATCGTATCTTATTGGATATGATTAGAAGCATGTTAAGTAATTCATCTTTACCCATATCATTGTGGATGCATGCATTAAAAACTGCAATGTATTTGTTAAACAGGGTTCCTAGTAAGGCAGTTCCTAAGACTCCTTTTGAATTGTGGACTGGTAGGAAACCCAGTTTAAGGCACCTACATGTTTGGGGTTACCTAGAAGAATTAAGGATCTATAATCCACATGAAAAGAAATTGGATTCAAGAACAATCGGTGGTTTCTTCATTGGTTATCCAGAAAAATTTAAAGGGTATAGATTTTATTATCTTAGCCACAGTACAAGAATTGTTGAAACTGAAAATGCTAGGTTCATTGAGAATGGTGTTAGTGGGAGTCAAGAACCACGAAATGTGAAAATTCAAAACGTTAGGGTACAAGTTCCTTTGCCCTTAGCTTCTTCTAAAGTTATTGTCCCTCCAATTGTTGAACAGTTAAACAAGAAACAAGAACAACAAATGAATGAACAAACTACCCAAAATGAAGTTAATGCTAATGAACCTACAGTAGATGAACCACAAGAAATAGTGTTAAAGAGATCTCAAAGTGAAAGAAGGTCTGCTATTTCCAATGATTATGTGGTATATCTATAAGAGTCAGAATTTGACTTAGGAATTGATGAAGATCCAGTTTCATTTTCACAGGCCATTGAAAGTGTTAATTCTAATAAATGGGTAGATGCTACGAAAGATGAGTTGAAATCCATGGAGCATAATGAGGTTTGGGACCTTGTTGTATTGCCTAAAGGTTGTAAAAGAGTCAGGTGCAAATGGGTCTTTAAGACCAAGCGTGACTCAAATGGCAATATCGAACGATACAAGGCTCGACTTGTTGCCAAAGGTTTTACTCAGAAAGACGGTATTGACTACAATGAGACTTTTTCACTGGTCTCTAAGAAAGACTCTCTTAGAATTATTATGGCTTTGGTGGCTCATTAGGACTTAGAGTTACACCAAATGGATGTGAAAACTACCTTTCTGAATGGGAATTTAGAGGAAGAGGTTTATATGGATCAACCTGAGGGTTTTTTCATTGAAGGAAAAGAACACATGTGTGTAAACTTAAGAATCAATATACGAACTTAAACAAGCTTCCTGCTAATGGTATCTTAAATTCAATGATACCATCACTTCTTTTGGATTTAAAGAAAACACTGTTGATCGGTGTATATATTTGAAGATCAGTGGGAGCAAATTTATATTTTTGATTATGTATGTTGATTATGTATCCTTCATATCAGTGGGAGCAAATTTATATTTAAAGAAAACATCCTGCTTGATACTAATGATCTTGGCTTATTATATTAGACCAAGAAATTTCTCTCTAAGAACTTTGAAATGAAGGATATAGGAGAGGCAACTTATGTGATTAGAATAGAAATATTCCGGGATAGATCACAAGGATTATTGGGGTTGTCTCAGAAAGTATATATCAATAAAGTTCTAGAGAGATTTAGAATGATAAAGTGCTCATCAAGTGTTGTTCCAATTCAGAAAGGAGATAAATTCAGCCTTATGCAATGTCGGAAGAATGATTTGGAACGCAAACAAATGGAGGGAATTCCTTAATGCATCAATTGTTGGGAGCTTGATGTATGCTCAAACTTGCACCAGGCAAAACATCAATTTTGCTGTTGGAATGCTTGGTCAGTATCAAAGTAATCAAGGATAGGATCACTGGAAGGTTGCAAAGAACGTATTGAGATACTTGCAAGGAACGAAAGATCACATGCTCACTTATAGGAGATCTGATCATCTTGAAGTGATTGGATATTCAGATTCAGACTTTGTTGGATGTGTTGATACAAGAAAGTTCACATTTGGCTATTTGTTCCTATTAGCTGGAGGAACAATTTCATGGAAGAGTGCGAAGCAGTCTTTCATTGTTGCGTTCACTATGGAGGCTGAATTTGTGGCATGCTTTGAGGCCAAAATTCAAGGAAATTGGTTGCGGAACTTCATTTCGGGACTTGGAATTGTTGACACTATTGCAAAGCCGCTGAAAATTTACTGTTGTAATTCCGCAGCTGTCTTCTTTACGAAAAACGACAAGTATTCAAAGGGTGCTAAACATATGGAATTGAAATACTTTGCCGTTAAAGAAGAAGTTCGGAAACAAAATGTGTCAATTGAACATAGTAGCACCAATCTCATGATTGCGGATCATTAACTAAGGGATTGCCTCCAAAGGCATTTACTGGACATGTCAAGAGGATGAGCATTATTGAAAAATCTTAATGACTTTATGGATTGATAATGTTTGTGTATTTGACACTTTGATATCATTTATGTATTGTTTATGATATTTATTAATGTCTTAGTTAAAGTTAACAAGATTTAGTCTCTAATAAGAGACATTTTAGTGGACCATTATTGAGCTTTTCACTAATAGATCATATTAAGTAGAAAACTAATATTGTGGTACATGGAAGGAATTATGTTGATTTAATGACATGAAACCGCTATGACTCTTATTCGTCTATACTTAATAATGATATTATGATATGACCGATGTATGAGAGATTTTAGCTTTATGTAATGCGCATTATGTTTTATATATTTAACTAAAAATGATAATTCTGCCACATGAGCCAAGTGGGAGAATGTAAGATATTATTGTGGCCCACGTGCCATTATAATATTAATTGGTTTAAATAAATAGATAAGATAATATCTGCTAAAAACTTGTTGGTTTGAAATTTGAAATAAAGCAATTTCTTGTTTTTGTTAAACACGTTGATGGAATGTGTAAGTTATCAAGTGGAAACTGGTCCTCTCTCTGCCATTAAAGGAACATAACATACTGTATTTCCATTGATGATTGAAGCGCTCTGTTGAATTGAAGAAGCCTAGGAGAGAGAAACACAGTTTCATTATTCTATTAATCATTACAGAGTTTTGGGCTATCAAGTAAAAGCTAGGGCTAAAGGTTAGTGTTTCTAACTTTCCGATTATTCTGATTGATTGTGAAATAGCATGAAGTTCTAAGATCCATGATCATGATGAATAGTATTAGTTAATTTTATCTAACAAATAATTCATAGAAACATAAAATACCATCATGGGAATGTGATGTACATAGGTGTCACATCCCTTAAAACAAGTTTTTTTTTGATAAAAAACTTTCAACATCCTTTCAAACTATTTACATCTTAATTATAAGACCCAAAAGGAATGCAACCAAGAATACAAATACATATGTGGCTATAGCTTGCATTTTTCCTATTTGAACCTCTTTAACATCTAGTCAGTCTTCAATAACTTTTACTCGAGCTTCTATCTCCCTTGGCCGTGCTTCATTGTTTTTTATCATGGTTGGTTTTGCTTCATCCTAACTGCAATTAGCCACCAATTGCCCTCCTACTTTGTAAGGAGTACACCATTCAAAGTATTCACATTTTCTAGGTGATGAATCATTCAAAGACAATATTTAAAAGAAAATGAATCTATAACTATAATAAATATTATTCACATATACTTACAAATTCGCCAGGACAAGTGTAAAATAGTCTATCAGGGTACTCTGTCCTTGAAACTTTAATTACTGCTATTTTGTCACATGAACATAATTTCCTTTCATATCTCAAGTCAAGGCCATTGTTTGATAACGAACCCACACTCTTTGGCATTGTACCTGTTACTGATTTATTGATTGTTTAATTTTGTTCAATCGACTATATGGTTGTCAAAATTATTAGTTAACTGAAAATTTATGATTTAAAGACAATACTGATACCAAATAGGCACCAAAAAAAATTTGTTGGGATAAATGTAGAAAGAAATCATATGAAAAAATTGACTTAATAATATAAAAGTACAGAAGAAAATTCATCTATTACACCACATCAGATTTGCCCAGTTCCAAGTGAGACCAAAACAATTCAAAACAAAGATTTGACAACGACAATCAACATATTATTTATTTCAACAAGTTACGAAAAATTGTTTTGTATCATTTTCCCAGGTAGATTAGGTAAAAAAAGAATTACAGGTAAAGGCAAAGGATTAAGACTATTTATGATTATGAATACATTTGACATTATTGATCAAGACTCTTGAGGTTATTATCATCATTAATCAATTTTCCCTTCTTCTCCATAGTTTTTTCATGGAAGAAAAAGGCAAATATATAAGAACAGAGCGCATCTTGGGGTACATGCACCATTAATATCTCCCCAGATCAGGGATGCCTGATAAAGCCAGGAATGCACTCAACCTAGACAACAAAATCAGACCCAAATTGGCTAAAGACATCAGTAGATGAATCAGACCCAAATTGGCTAAAGACATCAGTAGATATCTACTTGATTAACTCTCTATAGATAATAGTTGGGTGCTCTTGGGCCCTCTTAACCGCAAAATCTAGTTCATAAGGTGAGGCTTTCCCTCTAATGTAGTAGAAGTGACCGCGGATGCTTACTTAGAAGTGTTGGATCGAAATAAGATGCACAGTGCGCACCGTGGCTTCACATGAGCATAACTTTCGGCTCCGTTGTCGGAATTGGGCTTATATTAATACCATTTCGGAAAGCCCTCGACGAGATCTAGAAGCTTCGCTACTACGCTAAGACGTGAGATACGTGTCGGCCGTTTAAAGTTGTTTAGAACCTCAAAACGGCCTTCAAAGTCTTTTACCAGTTTTTAGTAACTTTCGCTTTCCTATTTCTTTTAGGCTTGTTTTTAGCAATTTTCTATTCTTTTTAGGATTACTTTTCTTTTAGTAGTTTTTTTATTTCTTTTAGGATTGCTTTTTAGTAGTTTCCTGTTCCTTTTAGAACTTATTTTCTTAGATAGGATTTTCTTATAAATAGAGAAGTGATTGTAGAGATTTCATTATTGAATATTTTATGAAATTGAATGAGAAGATTTCGTTTTTTATTCCTATTGTTCTAAGGTTTTGCCTAAAACCATAGCAACTTTAGAAGGTTGTGTGTTCTGAGCCAGATTCATCAACTCTCTTCTTCTTCGTCTTACCTCACCCTCACACTAAAACAGGCCACCAGCCCCCTCTACAACCGATGTGGAATATACCCAACAATTCTCCCCCTCATACATCGGGCCCTGGGTCGGCTAACCATCCGTCTCTTCCAAACCGAGACTATTGGAACCTAAGCTCTGATACCGGTGTTAGGTGGTCTTGGGCCTTCTCAACCCCAAAATCTAGCTCGTGAGGTGAGGCCTTCCCTCACACTTATAAACTGACCACCTAACCCCCTCCACAACCGATGCGGGATATCCCCAACAATCTCCTCCTCACACATCGGGCCCTAGGTCGGCTAACCATTGACCTGTCTCTCCCGGACTAAGACTGTTGGTACCTAGGCTCTAATACCAGTGTTGGGTGGTTTTGAGCCTTCTCAACCCCAAAAGCTAGTTCATGAGGTGAGGCTTTCCCTCACACTTAAACTGACCACCAACCCCTTCCACAATCGATGTGGGATAACTGATCAGTCTTACCAACCACCCAACGACCCTTTACCAAAACAAAAAAAACCACTCAACAACGACCTCGTCGTCTCTAAGCAAAGTCTAAATGTGGAAAATAAGGACTACTAGCCTACACAAAAAATTTTATCTGTAGAAACAAATATTAGGATGTATGATCTGATTGGAGGACAAATGATATGGGGTTGATTGGTTTGGCAATGAGGAAAGGTAGTTGATGAGGAAATAAAAGTGTTGGATTTTAGAGATGGGTCGAGCCAGTTGGCCGGATCCGTTTGGGCCGACCCGGGGTCCCCACTTAATGGGATGTCCATATTTGATTAGAAGTGTGGATGTGGATGACTCTCTCCTAATGAGATTAGGAGATAGAGTCCTAGGTGGAGTTGAGTTGAGTCTTTTATATCCAAGAATTACTATTCACGCTTTTGGGAGTCCACCCCTAGAGAACCCTCTCTTCTCTTCATCCCTTCTTCCTACAGAGGTTTGAATTTGCTATTGCGGTTCCATACAAAGCCCTAGGTCGATTGAGTGTGGATTCATTGTATGTGGTTCTACTAATCACATATTCCAACGTGGGACGTTATTTGGTTCGATAGAGAGCTTCCGCTATAGATTTGGGTTCGTGTGCGTTGAGGTACGTGATCCAGATCGTTTACTACCTTCATTGGTATCAGAGCTACTGCGATACATCTTCGTTGGATTGAGGTATGTCGAGAAACCTCGTCAAATCTGCAATTGAGTTGCTGTTTTTCTGTAGAAATCTGCACCTGCACGCATGCGTGCACCTAGTTTGCTGCGCTTGTGTGCGAGCTCCTTGCAGCAGGGCTGCTGCGCTAGGGCTATCTGCGCTGGGCCTGCACACTAGGGCCTGTTGTGCTGGGCTACCCACGCGCTGGACCTGCATACTGGGCCTATTGCGTTGGGCTGCCCGTACGCTAGGCCTGTGAGCTTGGCCTGCTGCGCTAGGCTACCCACGTGCGGCCCCACGCTAGGCCTTATGCGCTGGGCTGCTCGTGTCCTGGGCCTGCTGCATTGGGCTTCCGATGGCGGCCTGTGTGCTAGGCTGCCATGCGAGGCCTTTGCGCTAGGCTACCCGCGTGCCGCACGAGGTCTTGTGTTGGGCTTCCCATGCGCGCCTCCTGCTTTTAGCCTACCGCACGCGACCCGTTAGACCTTAAAATTCATTTCTATTTTGAATTTTGATGTTTGGGTTTTATATCATGATTTAAAGATTATTTTATTTTCATGATTATATGAGGTTAACATGTGAATAATATCATGATTTAGAGATTATTTTATTTACATGTTTATATGAGGTTAACATGAAAGTAATATCATGATTGAGAGATTATTTAGTTGCATGATTAAATGAGGTTAACATGCGAATAATATCATGATTTAAAGTTTATTTTATTTACATGATTATATGAGGTTAACATGTGAATAATATCATGATTTAGAGTTTATTTTATTTGCATGATTATATGAGGTTAACATGTGAATAATATCATGATTTAGAGTTTATTTTATTTACATGATTATATGTCATGATTTAGAGTTTATTTTATTTGTATGAATATATGAGGTTAACATGTGAATAATATCATGATTTAGAGTTATTTTATTTGCATGATTATATGAGGCTAACATGTAAATAATATCATAATTTAAGATTATTTGCATGGTTATATGAGGTTAACATGTAAATAACATCCTAGTTGAAATTATGTTATTTCCTAGAAGGATTTTGCACATTATAGATTAAAAGTAATATTAAAATTTTATTATATTGATGATGATTATGCATTACGACCTACGGTCTAGTGTATTTTTGATCTAATAAATAAAATGTTAATTTTATTGTTTAGTCTTAGATAGTGATGCAAAATCAACAATGTGTGTGTATATGAGATGCTAGAGATATGTGCACTTTAATTGTAGTGATATGTCCGATTAGAGTATAGTAGCTAACCTAAACAAGGGTGAGAAATTGGAAGGTAAGAACTATAACATATGGCATAAAAAGATCCAATATCTCCTTGATGAGTCCGAGGCCGTAGAGACTTTATCACATAGCCTAGATTATCTTGAGGGGGGAACCACTGCCTAGCATTGTAGAAATATGGAGGCCTATCAGGCTTGGGTCAAGAAGGAACGTTATGTACGATTTACTACGTTGAGTAGTATGCACAGTGATCTTATTGGCGAATTCGAGGCCTATAAGACTGTACTTGAGATGTGGAACGCATTGAAACTCATGTTCGCTGGTACTTTGGCAACCAGATTATGTGTACTGACGATGAGGTTTGAGACCTACAAGATGGCACCCAACGTGAGCATGGTTGAGCATCTTAGGAAGATGTTGTCTATGATATTAGATCTGAAAGCCGTAGGGAATTGCTTGAATATGAACAGCAGATTCTCGCTGTTCTGAAATCTGTACCTGACTCGTGGGAGCACACGAATGTCGTCATAATGCACAATGAGAACGTTAAAACGGTCAATGATTTATCGCATCATGTTAAGCTTGAGGCAGAGCGTTAGATCGTAAGGTCTAACGACATTGTGCTCTTAACCGAATCGGTGAAGCGCAAGACAACCAGGTCTTGGTGCAAGCGCAAGGGTAAGGCGCCCCAACAGGGGGAAATAGCTGAGAAAGCACTTAAGGCAAACAAAGGTACCAAGCGCCCAAAAGAGGGAAGAGTAGAGAAAAGAGACATGTCCAAAGTAATCTGCTATAGCTAGTAGAAATATTTAGACTAGTTTTTTTCGTTATTTTCAGCAGAGATTGCGTCTCCATTTCTTTAGAGTTTGTTTTATATGGTATGAGATTTATTTTTGATGGTTTGTTTAAACTTGATATTGATAATTCAAGTGATGCACATTCGGTTTCAAATTTGACTTCCCGTGATGATGATGTTATTATTTCTGATTCATTGAGATGGCATGCTAGACTAGGCCACATAGGGATAGAGAGGATGAATTGATTCACTAAAGCAGGTCTACTAGGATCACTCTCCAAGGTTCAGGTACCTGTTTGCGAGCATTGTTTTGGCCGGTAAGTCATGTAGGAAATCGTTTGGTAAGGCAGTGAGAGCAAACGTTCTTTTAGAGTTAGTCCATTCTAGTAAATGTGGATCACTCAATGTTAGGACCTGCCTCAGAGAGTCCTATTTCATCACATTCATTGATGATTACACGCAATACGGTTATGTGTACTTGATTCCCACCAGTCGGAAGCATTAGATTGCTTTAGACGCTTTATAGCGGAAGTCGAGAACTAATTGGATTGACACATGAAGTGTCTCCGTACCGATAGAGGATGCGAGTATTATCTGAAATGTTTATAGAGTTAAATGAAGAAAAGGGAATCCGTAGGGAATTAATGATCCCAATCACATCTTAGCAGAATGGTGTTGCAAAGATGTACCGTATTTTGTTAGACATGATGAGGTTGATAATGGCGCATGCATCCCTACCCATTAGTTTTTTGGGAGACTATAATAACCCAAACAAAAAAATAGGGTTAATGTATAAATAGTAGAAAATTAGGGGTCAATTTAAAATTTTAGTAACTGCTGTATATTTGACTTTGACCGATTGTGATTGGTGGGTTGTACAATTAGGAAACTGGGTACAACACACACAATCTCAACTTCTAAGTTAAGACATGTGGCTAGGATTTTGTACGAGCTTTCAACCTCCAATGAATGACTGAGATTTAAACACTAAGAATTAGTAAGTATTCTCTACAAACTAGAATAGCAACTGATTAGACTAAAGCTAAGATTCTAAAAATAGAATTAGAAAGAAATATATATATTAGAAACCCACATGACTTGGAAAACTAATCTAAGGACTGAGATTCAAACTAATTAATCTAAGGGTAAAGATTAAAAATTCTATAGCTTCTAATCTTAGAGTTCCTAAGTGCCTATATAAACGCAAGACATTAGGAGATTGATTGATCACTAAGAAGATGAAGAAGAAGAGCAAGAGGTGTAACTCTCCACACCAACCTTCAAACCAGGGTAACTATTCTAATATAACTCAATTTATAGTTTTAATAGGAGTACAAGGTCACTTTCATTGTGTATGAAGTATTTTCATGGTTTTTACTTGTTTTCCAAGTTTTGATATTAGGATACGGTAAGTTTGATTTAAGTGTTGTTTTGAGTAGCCTATTTATTGGGTTGTGTACGAAATTCATTACTAACCATTGTTACTTAAGCATATTTTGTGTTTTAAGTTCAAAAGAGATCAAAATTCAGTAATTTTGTGCAAACCGCGAGGTTCGGCAGCCTCCTCGGGATATGGAACAGACTACCGAACACTCCCAGTAGACTTCGACAGCCTCTTCGGCCTACCGAAAGTCTACCGAGTCCAACATTCAGAAATTCAAATCCATGAAAAGTATACCGAACCCTACTTGGCATAACGAAAGGTATACCGAGCGCTACAGAGAGAAAATTGACTTTCTGGAAAGTATATTGAGCCAACTTTCGGCAGACCGAACACCCTACCGAGCCTGACATTATGACCAATTAAATTTAAGCCTAGAAATCCAATGTGTAGTTCGGCAGACTCTTCGGTATACCAAAAAGTCCACCGAACATTTATCGAACCAATTCAGCAGATCCTCAGTCTACCGAAAATTATTAACTTCACTTATTTGTTTGAAATTTCACATACATGTTTATTTTGATCTAATTAGACTAATTATGGTGTTAATTTTTCTCAATTATGATTATTTTATATCCTTATTTCTTTATGAACTTATTTGCTATGATTGATGAACATATGCTATTTTATGCTTCATATTACTTGTTGTTTATGATTAACATGTTGATTTGCCATATTACACATTGTAAACATGATTGATTGTTTAGTTAATGAGCACATTCTCACATGCACACCATTAGCTTCATGACCATGGATTTGGTCTACATGCCTTACCCTTTGTATTATTAATCCATATGTTGGATTTCAAGGGTTAAAGAGTGTAATATGATCTGGAAATCATAATAGGTTAGGAGACTTATATTTTATGTGTTGAGGGACTAGCTATCCAATATACCTACCTTATTTGTCCTATGGACTATGAAGGAGTGTAAATCTGTTGGTTACTGATAAGTATGATTCCTTGAGGAGATTTCACATTGGTGATGCCTTGGATATTTGCCACTTGATCAAAAATAAGTGGGAGAATTGTGCTCTCTAGGTCGAAGCCCCTTAAAACTATGTTGCGTACATAGAATATCTTATCTTTGAGAGTGGCTCTGTATGTGGGGGATGGTTCGTTAAGACATCTTGCTCAAGGAAGGATCGATCATGTGGGAACTTATGTTATTAATATACCTAACAACTGCATTGCATATTAGACTTATTTGCTAGATTACACTTGGTGATTATACATGATAGGTGCACAGCATGCATTCATTAAAACTTGACCTCATGCATATATTACTTGATTCATTTACGTCACATTATTTACTTGCTTATATGCATGATTATTTCATATTCATCTCATCTCATTTATTTGCTGTTTATATGAATTACCATTGAAGAGTGGCATTGTTCCTACTTCAATCATAACTTCTGTTAGACTTGTTAGCATACTAAGCTAAGTGTAGTTTACGCTTTCAAGCAACCATATTTCAGGAATAATAGAGGAGAATGACTTGGACTATGGAGGCCAAGCCATGGAGCAAAGTTTTGACGAAGTTACTAATTTTATTGAAGAAGTTAATTTGGAGTTTTATTAAGGATTTTACTAGATTTTGATGGCTTGCATGCCAAGGTTTTTTGTTGGATATTGTTAAGCAATATTTTATTTAAGAGTTTGATTGAGTATGAAACTAGAGGATTTAACTTTCTTTTCAGCTGCATTGTTATGTTTGAATTGAATGTAATAGTCATACTTGACATATTTTGATTTTAATTTCAGTATTATATAATATCTCAATTTTCCTTATGATTTGGCTATGTATTGAGTTCCACTCTCATGTGGAATGGGGCGAGAGTCATATTTCAGACTTCTTAGGGACTCCTTTGATACCTCTTAAGTTTGGGATGTGACAAAACTGGCATCAGAGCCTAAGTTTTATGTTTTCAATCAAATTCCATAAAGTTTTCAAGGTGTTGATATTTCAAAAGTTTTCTCTATGTCGATATTTGAAAGTTTTTTGTTTGATGATTGTTATTACTAATAAACTTGTTTCAATAAATGAGTGTGTGCTTTCTGTTTTCTTACACAGTCTTTTATCACTCGAACAAATAATGGCTACTGGAAGAAGAGGTAATGTGAGTGCAGGTTCAATCGGAACTGATGCTCAAGATCCTCAACTTGCTTGAGTTTTCCATGCCTTAGGGGAGATGGAAGCAATGGTGCATCAACAAGCTCAGTCACATGCAATACCTCAACAATCCGAAGCACAACGGAACACGCACATCATTGAGAAGTTCAAGAAGCTTGGTCCTACTGTCTTCAAAGAAACCACCAACCCAATGGAAGTTCAAGCATGGATCGATTCCTTAAAACACATCTTTGAAGTGATGGCAAGAGAAAGTTCCTTTTGCTGTCTTCATTCTAGAAGGTGAAGCAAGGAGATGGTGGAAGGTTGCGTTGGAGGTCATGAACATCCAAACCTGAACTGATTTTAAGGAACAATTTTATTTGGAGTATTTTCCTAAGACTGTTAGGAAGGAAAAGGAATTGGAGTTCATGAAGTTGGAACAAGGCAACATGACTGTACTAGAGAATGCTACGAAGTTCACAGAGCTATCTCAATTCGTCACATATGCGGTTGATGAAGAGGAAAAGAAGACCTTCAGGTTTAAGAGCGGACTAAGGCCTAGCATCAAAAGTAGGCTGATTGTACGGGAGTTCACGGATTATCACAAACTGGTCGATTGTGCTCGTAAGGTGGAGAAGGACATGCAAGAATTCTGGAAGCTACAAGATTAAAGGATGGGGCGGAACAACCCGAGAACCAGAAATCCTAGGAGCTCTACAACTGAACAACAGAAGAGGTAAAGGATTCAAGGACCATCCAACGTTCAAAGTTTTATTCCGAGCATAAGATGTTTTAACTGTGGAAGGATAGGACATCAAATGAGGGATTGTCGACTCCCTAAGAATCCACAAGCAAATACTTTCCAAGGACAGCAGCTCGTACCCAAGTCTCACTATCAGCAAAATCAGAAGCCGGCATTACAAGCACAAGCTTCAAAGGGAACTAACGCAAGAGTCCCACAGTAGCAACCTGAACAAGCAAGATTGTATGCCATCGAGCAACAGCAAGGCGAAGTCATGGAAGGTACGGTTTGTATTTCTCACGTCTCAGCAAAGGTTTTGTTTGATACAGGGGCGTCGCACTCCTTCATAGCTAATTCATTAGTGAACTGTTTGAGTTTCCCTATGAAAAACCTAGAAAGGAGTCTTCTTGTTGCAAATCCCATCGGAAGGTCAGCATACTTAGGGAAGGTATGTGTGTCTTGCTCAGTTATGGTAGGTGAGTGTAATAACCTGAATAAATTATAAAAATATTAAAGGAAGACATTAGAGTAGGATGGTAATTTTCTAAATAGACAAGTTCAATTTTCACTTAGAAAATCTAGTTTAGGACACTTAATGTCCTTAACCACACACTGAGAGATATGAGGCAAATTTAGATCAGTAACTGATTAGTTTGACTTACTAAATTTAAGGGTAGTGTTAATTTGATAGATTAAATTAATGATCAAATAGGAATAAAATAATATGGAAGCTTTGATCTTCTTAATTGTATATTTTGAAATTTTAAATCATGTGTTGACTCTTTACCTTGAATGGATCGCCGATCGGATCAAATCCGACCATGCAATCAAACTGGTTGTGAGATTGAGTGTTGCTGTTGTGCATAGTAGTATAACCTTATTGTGTTGGGAGAATGACAAACCTATAAATTCTGGGTATTTAATGAGGTGTATGGTTTGGATTAATTGTAGAATTTTTAAATGGCTTAAATTTAAAGTAGTATGTTGTTTGTCTTTAGTGAAGGATAGGTGTAGGGTTGGATTTGAAGTGGGTGAGAATGAGTGGTCTAGATCTAAGTGGTTGGGGTAGTTAAGATTGAATGGTGAGGATGAGAGTACGTGAGTTTAGATGGTTAGGATTAGATGAGAAGAATGGATGGGTGAGATTTAGTTGACAAAGAAGTGAGGGGTTGAGATGATACCATGAGTTAGGGTTAGGTTTAAGAAGAGAAAAGACAGAATCTCATCTCTTTCTCACATTCTTTTGGGTTGGAGCTTAGAGGAGAGTTTGAGGGAGAAGGAGTTGAAGAGGAAGAAATGGAAGGAGAAGGCTTGGATTTCATGAGAATCTCTACAACATCAAGCAAAAGTAAGTGAAAATCTTCATGAATGTACCTAGATTCCTAGGTTTTATGCGTTTCTCTTTACTTGCATGTTCATGGATGTTGGATTTTAGGGTTATGTTTAGTAGATCTTGATAACATGAGGTGTGTTGGAAGTCACCCCATAGATGTGTAGGCAAATACTAGGAAAACCCTTAGATTTTAGCTTGTTCACGACGTTCGGCGAGCACTTAGGCGAGCCGAATGGTCGTCAAACTTGAATTTCTGGGTTGTAGGCTGACATCTCGGTGTGCCGAGAGGTCACCGAGTTGAATGTCAGTCGAGAGGTCACTGATGTAGCTTCGGGGGTGCCGAAATCAACTTCGGTGCGCTGACTAGGGTGCTGACATAGTCGCCGAAAATGGATGTTCTAGATTTGTCGCCGAATCTCAGAGTGGTTCACCGAGGAGGTTATCGAAATCTACTTCGGTGCATCGAAGGGAACACTGAAGAGGTCGCTGAGGAAACGTGTCATGACCCGAACCCAATAGATCGTTATGATCCAGAAGGTTCTAGCATCATGACCTTCACTTCCTCGAAGGAGAGTGGTGGTCAAAGAATAACAATAGTAACAAGTAAAGATCTTACAATAACTTCAAGGAAACTATATAATATATAATACAGAGTTCAGCGGAAAAAAATCGAAAGTAAGTTCTAGATTAAAAATCTGGTTTCTATATAGTAAGAAATACTATCGTTTGTCCAAAAGAAGCCATTTATATACATCATCCAAAAAGAATGTTCAAAAAGAGAGAAAAACATGAAAACATACACCCAGTAAATGTAGTAGTTTTCTGGGGGGAGTAGAAGTCATCCTCCTTGCCGTACAACTCCTCTTCAACTTTAGCAACCCCAAGGTCTTCTTCCTCTGTAAGATCTAATTCACCTGAAAGTATTTCACTCTAAGGCATAAGCTAACTAGCCAGTAAGAATTGGATTCGAGAATATATAAGCTCATCCTAGTATTCTAAACAACATCATCACAAC
>JAUPMG010000005.1:7147164-7158004 GCA_031762675.1 Pachysandra terminalis
CGAAGATGAATCGGATTCTGATGAAGAATCAACCGAAAGCGCTTAATGTAATTATTCCAGTGTATATTTGTATGCGGGTGGATCCCAATATGAAATTTGAATGTTAAATAACTATTTGGAGTGTCTCGACGTGAAATTTGAATGTTAAATAACTATTTGGAGTGTCTCGGTATGAAATTTGAATGCTAAGTAAGTATCTGGATTGCCCTGATATGGAATTTGAATGTTAAATAGGTATCTGAACTGTCCTGATATGGAATTTGAATGTTAAATAACTATCTGGACTGTCCCGATATGGAATTTGAATGTTAAATAACTATATGAAATTTGAATGTTAAATAAGTATCCCAACTATTAATATATGGAATTTGAATGTTAAATATTTGGTGTTAATGCTTTCCTTATGTATTGTCTTTGCTTCACTAACTTTTTCTAACATGTTTTTTTTTTTCTTTTCATATTAAATTTCAGATATGAAAAACCCCTCCCAGGATGATGTCGGGCCCTCCCAGGATGATGTTGGGCCCTTCACACAGCCACCTGCACCGAAGAGGTCTCGAGGCCCGACGCGGTGCCTGGACCTTCATCGACTGCCTCCAGGGCAGAAGATGTTGGTCCAACGAGATCATGCCGGGATTCCCATTGGTGAGGCTGGGGTTAAGTTGGCAAGCTATCTTGGTTTACTAGCTCGAGATGCTCAGTTGTTTCGATTGGATACCCAATGTTGGAGAGCTATCATGCTGGAGCCTCAGGAGCATGCCTGGGAAATGATTAATGTATAATTTTTCTACTTTCTTAAGTATTGTAATTTTTCTACTTTCTATTGTAATTTTTCTACTTTCTAATGTAACTAGTAATTTTCCTTGGTTTGTGCAATGCAAGAAAAATTTGACATCCCGGCTCACCGGCGAAAATATTGTTTGGAGTCCATTGGGAAAAAAGTGGAGGGAATATATGGGATCCCTTAAGAAAACAATATTTAAGAAATTCCCCGACAATGCGAGGCAGTACAAAAAATACCCCAACAACTGTCCAGAACTCCAGTGGCGTAACTTGATTGCCCTATGGAATTTTGATAGGGCCGACGTATGATGTATTGTATATATTTTATATTTCTTTATTATCATGGACTACAAATTATAATAAATAATTAACACCTACTTGTTGATTATATGATGCAGAACTTGAACGAGATAAATAAAATGAACAGATCGAAGCAAAAGCTCATGTATATGTCTGGCTCAAAAAGCTTTGCTATGGTGAGCGAGGAAGAGGTAAAGTTGTAAAAAATTATTGTCTACTAATTACATACTTGTAAAAAGATAACATGTCTTTTTCTTGTTTGTTTTGTGTTCTAATAGCGGCTGAAGACTGAATCAGATGAGCCGGTTCCTTGGGTTGCTATCTTTAGGATGACACATACGAAACATGATGGATCACCCATCTCTGCTATGGAAGCTAACTTGATTGTAAGTAATTTCCTAATTAAGATATTAGAACAAATCAATAGATGATTATTTTCTACAGCTTATTTTCTAGTTTGGAGAGATCAATAGATGATTGCTAAAGATGTAGAGATTGATTGTATTCAGCTACTGTTGTGGGGTGGTGTGTGTGTGTGTGTGTGGGTGGGTGGGTGGGGTGGGTGATGGTGTGGGGTGGGGGTTAACTTAAATCAATGCCCCACAACTTAAAAACCTCATGGAAAACTGTCACACAACAGTGTCTTGAATCATAACCAAACATCACCTTGGTGCTGATCATCAATAAGACATTGCTAAATTATCTTCTAACTTTAGGAGAATGCTAAGTAATTTCATTTAAACCTTTTTTTTTTCTTTTTTGGCAAATGCTATGACTTGAGTAACACAATATAGGAATTACAGTTTGTGAGGGTTTAATGGTTAATTGTACAGACATTAAGAAGAAATCATGGGAATTTGCTTTCCAAGTACTATTTATTTAAGCTTCCATGGAAGGTACTTATTCCCTCCAAAGAATTACAACTCGTGCAATTGTTAAAACAGATCTCAACTCTTCCATCACAGAGCTAAGACCATGAGACTCATAAATTGGAAGTAATTTCAGCTGTGAATACAATTACACAATTATTTCAGTCTAAGAACTGAGTTTTTGTTGTAAAATGTTTACTGCATATTACTAATCCCCTCCATATTACTGCAAACCCAAGATTCATGTTACCAACTCCAACTAGTTAGGATAAGGCATTAATGTTGTTGTTATTCATCCGGTTAGAAACTTGTATCATTTAATTAGCTTCCATTCATGAAAATAAATTACTTTAATATCTAATAGCTAATAGTTCTAAATTTGTACTATTTTCACTACCCAAATGCTCCGAGCTGCATCACTTTTTTTTCCTAATCATCTATCTGTTGTATGCATGTAGACATATATGGAGCAGACTAAGGCTTTGCTCCCAGAAGGATCGTAGGATAGCACCGGCCGCGATGGCACATATGCTCGGGTCATGGGATCCGAGAGGCGCAATCGTGTTCGCGGGATGGGGATGGGACATACCCCATCCAGCGTATGGCTGCAGTCTCTGGGGAGCATGACTACAGAGGCGGGGGTCGCTACCTGGCGATCCGGTCTAGAGGAGGTGAATGCTCAGCTGACTCAGAAGGATCAGGAGATTGCTCGGCTAGCTACTGTGCAGACTGAGATGAGTGCTCAGTTAGCTGAGTTACAACGCTTGGTATTGAGCCTGACTCGTCAGTAGGTAGAATCTATATCAACATATCTATAGTCTTTAGTTATATATTTGATATTTACTTTATTATAACCATGATAACTAAAACTAGTTTATACAATCTGTATTGAAGGATGGAGGAGACCAACAGGGGCCTGGAGGTGTTCATCATCATGATCCATAGCGACTTCCGCTATCCATGCACTCACGATCCCTTTTGGCATTGTATATTTATCTTGGATGTTTTTATATTATATTATGATTTAATGTAATAGACGTAACCTTGGACATTTGTATATATCACCTTATATTTGGTCTATAATTAAGTTTTTTTTTACAAGTTTACTTGTAGGTTTAATTGAATGGTGTTTTTTCTTTTACAGGTTTCATAGAATTGAATTGTATTTATTTGCAGGTTCGTAATCTTGTAGAAATAGGAAAAATATTAAAAAAAAAAAAAGGTATTTAACGGCGGTCCAGACCACTGACTAATGGCCTATATAAATCACTAATACCCAATTTAACAACGATCTATGACCGCTGATCATTATCCGTTATTGACGGCGGGCAGAAAACCGCCATCTAAAGTCAATATCAAAGGCTTTCAACAGCGGTTTAGACCGTCGGCTAATGTACCATAATTGACAGCGGTTTCTAAGACCACCGTCCGTTAGTAATTAGTCGGCGGTCTTGCCCGCTGCCAAATAGTTTATATGACAGCGGTTTTCGACCACCGACAATAGGTTGGCTCATTGTCGGCAATCCGTTTGAAACCCCATCCTGTCCGCCGACAAATCATTCCTCGGTCAAGGATAGGGAGGGGGTCTCCTGGACCACAGAGAAGGTAATGGATGGCGGGCTTTAGACGTTTGCCAACTGTCCAAACCGCTGGCAAAAATCATGTGTTTTGTAGTGTTATAAAAAAAAAAAAAAAAAAAAAAGGTTTAATCCTCGAATATATCTTCCTTGTGAAAGTCAAAGGTATTGAACTATATTACTTATGAGCCATGATAAATTTAGCTATGTCACGGGGTGGCAATGGGCTGGATTCTGCTTCAAGTCTCTACATAGATGAATCTCACCCTAACTTGAGCCTTGTTTCATGAGCAAGCCCTTTTCTGTTTCACTCCATGAGCAGTTCTGGTGTGTAATACACTTGATTATTTGAGCTTTTAATCCTGGTCCCATCAAGGAACAGCTATACTTTTAGTCCTGGTCCCACCATCATGTCCACATTTCTTCCCTTGGTTGGTTCAAGGCAGAAAAATTCTAACCCTTCTCAAGCCAGAACCCCCCTCTCCAATCTATCGCACTCACATTTCCAATATTCTCTGCAACAACTGTCTTTTCCCTCTTTCGGGAATCTGCCACCAAATTGCAAGAAAAAAGTTTTTCTCTTGATGAGAATTTTACTTAAAGTAGTTATAACTAAACTGCAACTATAATCATATATATATATATATATATATATAGATATAGATATATGATTTGACTATATAATGATCAATAAAGATGATTAATTACTTTTCTAACTAGCAGCAGCCAACTACGTACCGACATCACTTAACTTGACACTAGAATTCCAACTTTGCTTACCCATCCACTGCCACCCCCTAAAATTTCAAACTCAAAACTTATACACTAAGAGATAGTAGGGCTGTAAACGAGCCGAGCCGAGCCGACTTTGCCTAGCTCAGCCCTGGCTCGTAAATCTCTAGCAAAATTCAAGCTCGTTAAAAGTTTTTAAGCTCCGAGCCAAGCCGAGTTTTGTTCAGCTCGATTCAGGCTTATAAAAGCTCGGCTCACAAAAAATTCGGCTTATAAAAAATCGACATAATAAAAAGGCTTAGATTAATACAATTATATTAGCATTATAATTAATCACTGTTATAATATGTAATATAATATGTTAACATGTGTGTAATACACTATAAAATACAAGAATGTGAACGTATAATAACATATACAAACCGAGCTGAGGTTTAACCGAGTTGAGCCTACCTAAACTCGGCTCAAGCTCGTTAAAATAATGACCTTCTTTTCCGGGCTGAGGCTCGGCTTGCGAGCCTAATTTTAGAGCTCAAGCTCGGCTAAAACTAGCCGAGCCTGAACCTGAACCTGAGCCGAGCTAGCTCTGCTCGTTGACAGCCCTAGCAGATACCATCCTTTTCATCTTATCATTATTTCTCTAAACCCTTTTCACCTTTAAGTCTCCATATAAGCTCATTTCCTCTTTATCCCTATCCCTAGAAACCCAACCAGAGCTCATCATAGATATAGGAAGTAGTTTAAGTCTTGTACCATGAGCCACAGTATCTCTATTGCTTATGATGTTGTCATGGCCCTTGTTTCAACAGCTCTGGTACTACTTATTGGTATAGCTCTTGTCATGGCTTGTTATAAGAAGAAGAAAGCAATGGAATCAGAAGAAAGTAGCATCCCTATCAAGCTTTGTGCTCAAGCTTATCCCTTAACAGATGTTGATGCCACCACCGACGGCTTCCACCAACGTCGCGTTATCGGGGAAGGTCGTTTAGGAACTGTGTATGCAGCTGTTTTATCAACTGGGAATGTAATTGCCATTAAGCGGATTAATCCCCGGTTTGTGTTAAGCAATCCCGGTATCGGCTTCTCGTCTATTGTCAAGTCTCTATCTTTTGCAAACCATCCCAATGTAGTACCCATCATTGGCTTCTCTGAGGCACCAGGAGAGAGAATTATATTAATGGAGTTCATGGGCATGAAGAGCTTGGATTTCCATTTACACCAGAATTCTGAGGGTGCAGCTCTCTTCGACTGGCGCCATCGACTGAGGATTGCTTCCGGAGCTGCGCGAGGTGTCGAGTACCTACATGAAGGGATGAAACCCAACATAGTCCATGGTTGCATTAAGCCTTGTAACATCTTACTTGATATGAATTTTTCTGCTAGAGTTTGTGATTATGGGTTTTCTTTCTTGGCAACCCAAGAGAGGAGAGGACTTGTGGGGTATGTAGATGATGAGTATTGGGTTCAAGGAGGGGGGGGAGTTTGCAAGGCGAGTGATATTTATGGGTTTGGGGTTGTTCTGTTAGAGCTTTTGAGTGGGAAGAGGAGTGAAGAAGGGTTGCTTGTTGAATGGGCATTGCCTTTGATTAAGGATAAGAGGTTTGTTGAGTTTTTAGATCCTAGACTTGTGATTCCTTCAGACGTGAAGCCTCTTGTTAGATTGGCTAAAGTTGCTTCAGCTTGTGTAAGTAATTCCAGGAAGAACAGGCCTTCCATTGCCCAAGTAACAGCTATCTTGAACAATTTGGATTTGCAACTTTCTGTTTGAATATTGGATAATAATGTGAAAGAAAGTTAGGACGGTGCCTTGTATTCTATGGACGGTGAGTTAAATCCTTGTTCTTTAGTGTAGAATGGGGATCTTTTTTGGGTGAGGAGGGGACCCTTTTCAATCAATTCCTTATTCGTATTGTTTTTGGCTAGTCCATTGCCATTTCATTAGACTAAATCGTCTTGTGTGAATCATTGACTCGACTTTTAAAAGTCCAATTTGATCTTCAATTGGACGGTGATCAAGCACTCGTGAACCTCTCCTTTGTTGTTTTGTAGAGTACTGATGTAGGGTGATGAAGAATAGGGTTGATGAATCCCGGCCACAGGCACACAATCTTCTATAGTTGTTAGGGTTTAAGGGCAAAATCTTAGAGCAGTAAGAATAAAAGAGAAAAACTTCTCAATCAATTTTCATAAATTTGGCTAATCATAAAATCTCTACAATCTCTTCCCTATTTATAAGAAAAGCCTATAAAATAACCCTAAAAGAAATAAGTAATTGCAAAAGTTACTAAAACGGATAAAAAGAGGTTTTGAGGGTCTAAACGGTTGATAAGGATCTCACGTCGCAGCATAGTGGTGAGTATTGTAGCTCTCGTTGTTAGCTTTCTTAATTGGTACATAAGCCTAATTTCGGCACTAGTGTCCAAAGTTATGCCGGTTTGAAACTACGGTACGCACGGTGCATCTTATTTCGATCCAACATTTTTAAATAAGCATTTCGGTCACCTCTATTGCATCAATTAGTATCTTTATTATGAAATAATTAAAGTTATACTATAATGTTTAAGGCCCACTCATGTAAGGATGTTTTTGTCTATAGTGATTATGGAGGTCTAATGCTATTTTAAGATATGATTTCATGATAAAACATTGCTTATAATGCTTATGATTTTGTTAATGTTGGTCTCAGAGATCAAATGTGGATTAAAAAATTGGGAAGAAACCAGTAGATCCACCTACCAAGAAGGGTTGGTGCATCGTCGTCACGACACATTAAGTTATCGACTCGAATAGGGGAGAGGAAGTAATTAACCTTCTTCATTGTTGTTTCGAATTGAATATGAAGATTACGAATTGTTTAGAGCTCAGAAACTTCCTTTTCATTGCTAATTTGAATCAAATTTGACGACTTAATATAAAAATCTCCTTAGAAAGCACAGATTCAATTTGTTTAGTGATAATAGACATCAATATCAGTTGGTTGAGTTTCAGTGAGAAAGATGAACTAACAAACATATAAAGGGTTGGGTCATTGTCAGGAAAGTAGGAGTGGGAATTAGTCATAACTTCAAAGTTAGAATAAATGCAATGAGGAAAATAAGAGATCCTATTCAGTTTGTCCACCATGGCCATTTCCCTCAATCCTATGGTCTCTTTCTATTCTCATGACAATTTGATGTTTAGTAAAAGAGGGATTATCCCACAAAGCAGGTTAGTTCTGTTCAAGACAAGAAGAAAGTTCTTCCAAACATGTTTGGAATGACAAATAGGACTTGTACTTCAAACTGTTTGAGAGTTGTAAGAGATAGTACTTAAAACTCGTTAGAGATAGTGGGTGGCTCATATTCACTAGTCTCTAGATCCAATGGGGAAGATACTTAAGGGGTCACATGGGGAGAACTCCTTTCCTGGGTCACGGGTAACTCGTTGTGCGGGTCAATATCATGGAGTTAGGGGGTGTGGGGGTTTGAGTCCCCGCGGTACAGTAAGGGCATATTGGGGATTTTTTCTATATATCAGGTAGGAATATAAGTTGTAATCCTAATTCATTTTTGACATAGTGGAAACTTCTCTCCCATGAATGTAGGCTTTGCCGAACCACGTATATTTTTGTGCGTTTGATCTTTGTTTTTATTTTGTTTATCGTCATTGCTTGATCTTGATCAACAATTGGTCTTAGAGTGTGGGTTGATCATAGCTATAATGGTGAACACTTCGAATGTCAAGTACAATCTGGAGAAAGTTGACGGAACATGGAACTTTGGACTTTGGCAACGACGGGTGAAAGATTTGTTGGTACAATAGGGTTTGGTGAAGGCTTTGCATGGAAAATCGAAGAAGCCATAAATGATGATTGATGATGAATGGGACCCTAAATCATAATTAGCATGATTTATGATTTAAGTGATATTAATCTTTAAGAGGGATTTACCATGAACCAGAGGACTTGAATTTAAGAGTAGGGCATAATTGTAATTAGGTGAAAGTATGGGGTAACTTATCTAATTTTACAAATTTCAGGAATATAGGGGCTTGGGACCAACGTGTACAATAGAAGGGGACATGGGCTGGTCGTATGGTCCATAGGATGAGGTACGGTTATGTTTGTCATTTCTCTTTTGAATTTGAATTCAACAACTAATTAAGAGATAAAGGGAAGTTCCCATAACCCCATGACTCGTTTCGAATAGGGACATACGGACAAGGGGAACTTGTTGTTTGAACCATATGACCAAAAAAGAAAAATTGAGGAAAAAACTAGATCTGGAGTTTTCGGCCATTGAAGGAAAAGAGGAAATGGGGAGAAAAGGAAGAAAAGCAAAAGGAGAAGCCTGTGGTGATCTTTCAAAGCCCAAAAAATTGCAGAAAAAAAGGCTTGAGAAGAAAGAGGTTGATGTTTCCTTGGTTATTAGTCTAAGCACTTTCACAGGAATATGATAACATCATTAGATATGATTTGTTTGTTGAGCTTCAATATGGAATGATATAAATAACCCATACCAAAATAATAGGATTAATATGTAAGTAATAAAAATATAGGGGTTAATTTAAAATTTTAGTAAGTTAGGTACATGTTTGATTTTGACAGATTGTGATTGATGGGTTGCATGGTAGGAAACTAAGTGCTTCACACACAATCATAACTCTTTAAGTTATAATGTGTGGCTAGGATCTTGTTGGAACTTTTAATCTAAATCAATGGCTTAGATTCAATAGGATTAATAATATCATAACTTAATTAGGAATCCATCTTAATAGACAATTAAAGACTAGTTTAAGTACAACTAGGAATCTAGATCTAAAGGATAGCATTAAACTAATATATTTTAATGGCCAGGATTAATTAGGAAATTAAAACCAATCATAAATTAATAAGGATCAAGATTTGATAAGGTCAACTTATAATCCAACTATACTTAGGATACTTAAAATTAATTGTTAGGATTAAGTAGGAACTAATCAACGTAATCTAAGGGTAGAGATTTAACTTATAATCCAACTTAGATAACAACTCCTAGACTAAGTGGGAAACTGTAAGAAATCTATATAAACCAAGGGGTAGGACGTATGAATCATATTCCAAAAGAGGAGATAAGGATTTATGGAGCAAGCAAGGAGAGGAACTGCAGAAGATTGAAGAAGAAGAAGGTGTTCATCTTAACACCCAACTCAAGATCCAAGGTAAGTATTCAGATTAAGCTTTATTTTCGATTTGAACTAGGTGACAATGTTATATTCATTGAGTATGGCATATCACGATTTTAAAAACTATATCTTTGATTCTTTCTTCATAAAAACATGATTTTCTAATTTTCATATCATACAATTCATTAGATAAATTAAGTAGGTGTTTTTGTGAAGTGAGTGTTAGGTGTTGTTCAAAATTGTATGCTAACATGTGAATTTCAATTAAATATTGTGAAATTATCAAAATTAAATAATAAAATTTCACTTTTTGGGTTTTCGAGCCAACAGTCGACCTGTGATTTTCTGGTTTTCGTATCATGCAATTCATTAGATAAATTTAGTAGGTGTTTTTGTGAAGTGAGTATTGGGTGTTGTTCGAAATTGTATGCTGACATGTGAATTTCAATTAAATATTCTTAAATTATCAAAATTATTTAATAAAATTTCACTTTTCTGGATTTCCGAGCCATCGGTCGACTCGTCGGTCAATCGATGAGTTCTGGGTTGGTCGGTCGACCCATCGGTCAGCTGACAGGTCAATTGATCACTGAATTTGGTTTCTGGGTTGGTTCTTGGTCTCTGGCTAGGTAGCCGACTAGGGATTGGTTGACCGACAAGTCAACCGATGCCCACAGGGTTTTGGTTTTGGCCCGTGGCCAAGCAACCAAAACTGGTCGGTCAGCCGACCAGATCAGCTGACGACTGTAGGTTGAGTGTAGGTCAACCGAAATTTATGAACTTAATCCGATTGTCTTGAAATTTCAAATGCATGCTATATTTGACCTAATTAGACTATATTTCATGTCAGAATTGATAAATTATGAATATTTTGTATATGTGCCTTTATGTAGAAGATTTGCTATAATCGACTAACGGGTGATATTTTGGTTTGGACTTGCTTGAACTCTAAATTCATTATAGACATATTTATTATGTTAAATTATATCTACACATTTACAAAAATTGATTGTCTAACTATTGTGCACAATTCACTTGCACTGTATGACCTTTGTGGATAATGACCTTGTATCGGATCTAATGCTTGACCTGACCTTCATAATGCCATATTACTGGATTTTATGGTAATAATGAGAGTGATTATAATCTGGAAATTATAGGATTGTGAGGAAGTCCTTGATGAACTAATTGCATGTGTTGAGGGAGTGTATATCCCAATAGACCAATATTTTTGTTTACTCCCAAGTAGGGGTGTCAATGGGTACCCGTTACCCGACAAACCTGAAGGAACCGAACCCGTTTATAAGATTCGATTCCGGGTTTATATACCCATTTAATAATAGGGTTCGGTTCTAGGTCTATATAAATGAATCCCGATAAGAATCGGGTCCATCGGGTATGGTTCATCGGGTACCCGTCGGGTTTCGGGTCTTTAAT
>JAUPMG010000005.1:7158104-7169238 GCA_031762675.1 Pachysandra terminalis
TGCAACTCATTAATTCAGGTCCGTTTATTAATGCAAGTCAAACACAATAATAACACATCACATATATTCAAAGAGCATGGACATAAGCACAATCTCATGATACTAAGTTAATACAAATCATATAATATATCCATAATTAGATGGTCCAAAGTACATGATATATGATCTGGAATTATACATAATATAGTTTAATTATAATAAGTTTTATGGATTTTAAGATGTTCACATAATTAGGTTCTAATATCATCACACAAATTACAATCTCATTAATAATGCAAACAACAGTTTAAAGTTCAGATCTTATGATAACAAGTATTCAATTAACATCACCAATTCTATATAAGGTTACTTAGGTCGTATAGAGGGTTAAGAAGTCATATTAGTTTATAGGAATTATTAATAAGAGACAAGTCAAGGGAAATTTCAATGTTTGGTCCAATAATCAATGGAGAAAAGAAGGTTAATTCAGTAGTCAAAGGATGATTAGATATATAGGTTGAAAAGTTTAGGATAGTAAAAGAATATTTGGTTTAGTATGTAAAACGTTTAATGTGGAGAGAGGGAATGGCTTATCATGGTCAAGAAATAACTAAAGTAGCAATTATAAGAAATTTAATCAGTATTATGAAAGGGTAAGACCCACCGGCAGGATGCCGGCGAGATTCCGGCACGCCAGTTGGTCCTTCTCAAAGGGTACTGGTGGCTTGGCTCAACCAGCAGGATCCCAGCACCCCGGTTGGGCTGGGCTAATTGGTCTGGTTAGGCCAGGGCATCCGGCAGGGTCCACCGGTACCCCGAATGGCATCCGGCAGGCTAGGCAGTGGCCAGCCCTACCCAGGTTGGGTTTGGTCATAGAATTTTCCAGGGTAGTTCAACTAAACCTCCTAGGGTTTCGTGCACCATTACTTGGTCAAGTTATTCATTAAATTCCATTTAGTACTAACAATACTCTTCAGATCTTGATTCTTAGTTTATTTAATTGTTTAATCTTAACATAAGAGGCATAAGTGGTTGATATTATACAATCTTTCTAGGTTTTACTAATAAGATTATGGGGAAGGGTTTTACATGCATGAAAGAAAGGAATTTCCCATAATATGACATTAGATGGAAAGTAAATACACAAGAATAAAGGAAAACTCACAATGAAGGTGCTGAAGATTTGCTGCCATTGAAGATCTGCTAGATCACTTTTAGTTTTCTGGTTTCTTAATCTTCTCCTTGTTCTTCCTAGATGATCCCACGAATTTTGATGTGTTTCTAAGATCTATTTTGTTTAATTAGTCTTATTTTACTTATTTTAGGAGTTAGACTTGTATTAGGTTTAGTAATTGTAGCTTATCTATAAGTCTGAAGTCCTATCTTAATGTTTACTTAATCCTTAAGTTACCTAATTTATTTAGCACGAAAATTTGGTATTTAATAATCTAATTACGCTTTAGTTAACTCAGTTGGGCTTTAATATTAATGGGACCTACTTAAGTCCAGCTTAATTAAGTGTTAGTGTTAGGTCTTGTTTGGCTGTAACAGGTTAATTCATTAATATGTTTCTGGTTAAGCTGTAAAGTTTATATTAATGATTCTTAATTCCCTTACTATAGTTTATATTATTAATTATACATTATTTACAGTAATAACCCTAAGTTAGGTTCTAGATGTGGTGGATTAATTTATCATTTTACCCTTTATATTAAAGTTCTTTATAATCTGTATTTTTCTGGTCTTTACAGTTTGTTAGGCAAGTGATGTTTATAGATTTGGGGTTGTTCTGTTGGAGCTTTAGAGTGGGAAGAGGAGTGAAGAAGGGTTTCTTGTTGAGTGGGCATTGCCTTTGATTAAGGACATGAGGTTTGTTGAGTTTTTAGATCCTAGACTTGTGATTCCTTCAGACATGAAGCCTCTTGTTAGATTGGCTAAAGTTGCTTCATCTTGTGTTAATAATTCCAGGAAGAACAGGCCTTCCATTGCCCAAGTAGCAGCAATTTTGAATAATTTGGATTTGCAACTCTCTGTTTGAATATTGGATAATAATGTGAAAGAAAGTTAGGACGGTGCTTTGTATTCCTTGGACGGTGAGTTAAATCCTTGTTCTTTTGTGTAGAATGGGGATCTTTTTTGGGTGAGAGGGCTTATTTGTATAGTCTTTGGTTTTAGTCCATTGCCATTTCATTTGACTAAATCATCTTGTGTGAATCATTGACTTGAGTCCAATTTGATCTTTGATCGGACGGTGATCTAGCACTGGTGAACCTCTCCTTTGTTGCTTTGTAGATTAGTGATGTAGGGTGAAGAATAACAGGGTTGATAGATCTGGTCGTGGAGCACACAACCTTCTAAAATTATTAGGGTTTAAGGGCAAAACCTTAGAACAGTAGGAATAAAAGAGAAAAATTTCTCAATCAATTTTCATAAATTCGTCTAATCATAAAATCTCTCGGTGTGCACAGTACATCTTATTTCGATCCAATGCTTCTAGCATCGGTGTTCACCTCTACTACATCAATTGGTCTCTTTAATATGAGATAATTAAGGGTATACTACAATGTTTAAGGCCCACTCATATAGGGATTTTTTTTGTCTTTATGGGGGTCTAATGTTCTTTTAAGATATGATTTCATGATCAAACATTCCTCATTGTGCTTATGATTTTGTTAATGTAGTCTCAGGGAACACTTATTCAAATGGGGATTAAGAAATTGGGAAGAAACCAGTAGATCCACCTACTAAGAAGGGTTGGTGCATCGTCGTCGCAACAAATTAAGTTGTCGACTCGAATAAGGAGATGAAGTAATTAACCTTCTTCATTGCTGTTTCGAATCGAAAATAAAGTTTACAAAGAGCTCAGAAACTTCCTCTTAGAAAGCAAAGATTGATTCAATTTGTTTAGTAATGATAATAGACATCCATATCAGTTGTTTGAATTCCAGTGAGAAAGACGAACTAACAAAGATATAAAGGGTTTGGTCATTCAGGAAAGTAGGAGTGGGAATTAGTCATAACTCCAAACTTAGAATAAATGCAATAAGGAAAATAAGAGATTCTATTCAGTTTTTCCACCATGGCCATCTCCCTCAATTCTCGTCTCTTTCAATGTTTTATGAAGAAGAAATCAAACACACAAAGATATAGATTTATGTGATTCGATAAATAGTGCTTACGTCCACGGATGCACTTCAGACTACTATTCTCCAAAGATCAGAAAAAATGTTACAGAGAACAACCACGAAAAATATAATAAATACTCTGTAATTAGGACTAAACATAATAGAAAGTACGTAAAATTACTATTATACCTTTATACCCTCAAAACATTTTGAGGAATTGATGGCTGGATCATCAGTACTTTCCGCTTGTCATGCTTATATGTCCTTGACATGTCATATCTGTTTTAGGCCCCATTTGGCATAGCTTCCTAAAGAACAAGAAATCCTTCTTAAACCTAAAAAGACTTGCTCATTGCTTGGGTGTTTAGTGACACTTTTAAAAGCTGTTTTGGATTATGTGTTTTTTCAGAAAGTCTATTTTGGTGAAGCAAGTGTGGAGCTGCTTCTAAAAATTGCATTTACGGGAAATAGTTAGTCATTTTTAAATTTAAGTGAAACTTTTAAAATGACAAAATCACCCTTACATTTCTATTACACATTCTTTAAAAAGATAAAAATATCCATTGAGCCTAAAATTATGTACAAGAATATCTTTTTTATTTAATTTTTCTCACCAAATCTAACTTTTAACCAATACCTTTGATTCAAAGCCCTTTCTAATAAAGCCCTTCACATTGAAGCCCTTCCATTTATAAAGAGTTAAGCCAAACATTTATAAAGGGTAAGCCAAACAGGCCCTTAGTATGTATGAATATTTGAAAAATACTCAATTTTGATAGCAAAATTTGTTCTATTATCAACCCAAGCCGCTCAACATTTAGGCTCATTCATTCTATGAGGTTTTTGAGGTTGAAAATTAACCCTATTAGATATGCTAGCGGGTGGCACGTGCAGTACTGCATGTTGATACATTTCTAAAATGTGTTAACTATTTTATTGTTACGCTATTTTTTTATATTTGAAAGAGGCATAATCGTTTAATTGTCGCGTCGATTTTTTATTTATTTATAATTTAAAGAGATCAACGGTTATTTTAAAAACTTATTTGTCATCTCTTAGAATAAATCAAAAGACAATATTATTCGTAATTATATTAAATACTTTATCATATTAAATGTTACTTTTAATTTTTTTTAAATATCTTTACACATTTTCCGATGAGCCCTCTCTTGATATACTTGAACAAATCAATTATTCATGGACGATTATAAACAAAGATGAATAGTCTACAGGAAGACGTTATTAATTGACGAGTAGAATCATTCATACAATTTTTTTTTTTTTTTTATTCTATGCCAAGTCATATATATAAATGTTACATTGTTGTGCAATTCCATTCAAGGTTTTAAAGACCGGAACCGGTCATCGGATCGATCTTGTCCGGACTGCCTGTCAGACTTGCTGTATCTGTCGTCGGACCGGCGGATTGGCTATACCGGATGGTAGACCAGTCGTCGGACTGCCAAAACCGATCGCGGGACCGTCGATCCATGACCCAGCGATACTTCCTTAGTATTGTGGGTTGGAACCGGACCGGTATGATTCGGTCCCGATATCGCCCGATCTTTGAAACCATGATCCCATTATCATATAGCAATTACTTATCAATATAAATTAGGTATTACTTATATTAAATAATTAAAAAAATAAATATTATGCCTAACTAGACAGAGTATTTGTTATATACCTTAACACTATTTAGTATATATCGGACAATCTTGTTTTGTAGACATAGGATGTATCTGTCATACATATCATCATGCTACATATCATTGACATGTCTTTACATTAAATAGTGACGCGTTTATAAAAAGAAGTTATGTCTCGACAAGATCTTTGTTATATATCTCGATACCATTGAAAACATGACTTATTTGTTTTGCATATGTAACCTTCACCAGTCATGTATACATGTCATTAATGTGTCATTTGCTTAATGGTAGCGGGTACATAACAACTTACTTCGTCATGGTATTAAATTATTTTTTTCGAATAATAATAATATATCAGTTGAACCAGGTATTGGTATATATATATATATATATATAATATCTCGCAGCCTATCATATTCAACACACTATACTCAAAACACCATTAAAGGTTGGGCAATATGTACAAGATCCAGAAGAAAATCGTCTGCGGTACCAATCATGCGATACCATATGTACATGGTCATCACCGGTTAAAGTTGAAACCGGTCAAGGTAAAAGCGGGTTTGAGATTCACACGTCTTTTGGGGTTTTAAAAATATTAGGCACCTTTCTAATGTTGCTGACATGGCACTCTTTGATTGATATCATAGGAAAAATCACAGATAAATATCGTAGACGATTTTCTTCCACAAGACAACTTAATACGATAGGCCGAGTGAAATGGTTCAAGTCCTAGTGGAACCCACTGTGAAAGTTGAAATCAGTTTAAAATGATGGGTAGTTGATTAGGGCTTTAAACGAGTAGAACCGAGCTTTGTCTAAGCTCGACTCAGACTCGTAAACCTTAATCAAGCTTGAGTTTGGTTCAGACTCGTCAAAAAAATTTGGGCTCGGGTTTGGCTTAAGCTCGTTAAAACATTTTGAACTCAAACTCGACTTGCAAAAGCTCAACTCGTAGAAAGCTCAACTTACAAAAAAAAAACCTTTGCTTAATACAAATACATTAATATTATAACTGATGATTTTTATTATAAATGATATAATATATTATCATGTATATATGTTTAATATTAATGTATAATATAAAATTTAAATAATATAAATGATATATTAATGTATCTCGTATACAAACTGGGTCGAGCTTTAACTGAACCAAACCTAACCAAACTTGGCTCAAAGCCTCAAACTCTTTAAGATAATGAACTTTTTTTTAGGCTCGGTTCACGAGTCTAATTATTATAGAGTTCAAGCTCGGCTCGTTAACAGCCAGTGTTTAAAAACTCAGATAGGGCTGGTAACTCGAAAGCCAATCTATCCGAGTAACTTGGTAACTCAGCCCGAGTTACCAGCTGGCCAATACAAAAATATATTAATATTTATAAAAAATGATAAAATATATATATATATATATATATTGGGAGTAGTTGCCATTAAAGCCCCAACTCCTTATTAATTGTTAAGAATATGAACAGCCAAATTAGTTATTGGAAGTTGTTGCTATTAAAGTCTTAACTTCCAATTAATTGTTAAGAATATGAACAGTCAAATTAATTAAAGATTAAAGTGTAAAATTAGAGTAATTTAATTTACCTAGTTATTCGGGCGAATCAATAGAAAACTCAGCCGAGTTTTACGAGTTACTTGGCCGAGTTTTCTAGTGACCAACTAGTTAAGCACCTCCAGGTTTTGGGGGCGAGTTAACCAGCGAAACCACCTATCCCAATAACTCAGCCGAATTTTCCAAGTTACTCGCGAGTTTTAAAACACTGTTAACAGCCCTACAGATGATATATATATATATAACTAATGATCGGTTATACTTCTTTCTCTTACCTAAAATAACATCCCAAATCCGAAAATTCTTAGTAAAACCCAAAACCCAAAAATCTAAAAGAGCCAAAAAAAAAATATATATAAATAACGAAAAAACGAAACGAAAAAGAAAGCCACACGTTAAAGCAAACCCTAATACGTCTTTCTTAGCGTGGCTTATCTGAGAAGCTTAGGCATGAAGGCAAAAAGATAACCATATGCATGAGACAATTTGCGTACAAATACACGTATAATACTCGTTGTGAGTCGGTATATGTGGAGAGAGAAGAGTTGGGATTTCGTGGTTCACATTAGAAGTCTTTACCAAAACAAAAAGAAGGATTCACATGAGAAGTCTACGTGAAGAAATAGATTTATGGATATGTCTATCTTTACGGACACTCTAGGGTGACACTGGAACGGAATCTCTCTCTCTCTCTCTCTGGGTGGTGAAATGTCTGAGAAGAATCAGGTTGCCCAACCCACTCAAACTCTTTTACCTTAGTAATTTGTTTTGTTTTAGAATTCAGAGCCGTCTTTAGAAAGCTTAAAGAGGAAAAACAAAAGACCCAAAACTGCATTTATGCTATATGTTTAAGCATATAGATATATGCAAACTTGAACTCCAAGCAACATATTGAATTTTTCTTTTCAATAACAAAAAGCGTCAATTTCTAATTCTCTATTACTAGTCTTATTAGGTTGTGTGGAGGCCTCTCTCTCTCTCTCTCTGTCTCTGTCTTGAGTTTTTTTAGGAATAAGGGACTTGCTACGAAGAGTTGGGGAGGATTCAGTTCAATCATAGGAAGGAGAAAAGAGTGAAAGTGAATTCAATTCCTTGCCAAACCACAAGAAGAAGAAGTGGGTTCAGGGAAAACATTCTTTCGAAGAGACAAGTTGCTTTTTCTTTTAATCTCTCTCACTCTCACTCTCTCTCTCTCTCTCTCTCTCTCTCTCTACTTAGAATTTTGTTTAGTTTGGGAGAAGTACTGGAAGAAACAGGAGAGAGAGTTTCACTGTGGAATGGACATAAGAGCAAGACAAAGGAGATGACATGGTGCAATGACTGTGATGATGACATAGCCATTGAGAGAAGCTCTCCTTCTTCTTCCTCTCCTCATAATGCAATAATACAAGTAAAACCCCATGACAAACATACCATAACCTGTCCTTCATGTGGTCATCAGATCCATTGCCAAGAACAGGTTTAATTCATTTCCACCATTTCTCTATCATTTTTCTTCATTATAGTCATAATTATGGCATTATAATCTTCTTTAATTTTAACATTGGGGTTGATCAAACAACTTGGAATTAGGCTGGACTCCATGATTTGCCGGGGCTACCAGCCGGAGTGAAATTCGATCCAACTGATCAAGAGATTCTTGAACATTTGGAGGGAAAGGCGAAGTCCGATGATCATAAGCTTCATCCTCTTATCGACGAATTCATCCCTACACTTGAAGGAGAGAATGGAATTTGTTACACCCACCCTGAGAAGCTACCAGGTGATCTTGAAGAACACAATAATAATTAGTTAATTTTCTCATTCCTTGTAGATCCATAAGTATGTAATTAATACATACGAAGATACATGCTTGGTAGTAATTAGCATACATGTACTTATTTCTGTATGTGTTTGAATGCATGAATATGTTCATTTTCCATCTTTTTCTCTGTTTATGCATGCTTTCTCTCATTGGTGCCATGCTACGTTCTTTTCCTCTTTCCAATTCAGTAGGATTTCTGTGGAGACTTCCATATATTTCACCTCTTTAACATTAGTGTATAGACAGACGCATACATCATATATAGAAACATACAAAATAAAATGCATGATTGTGGCATTTAAATTTTACAATACTGAACTTAGTTTGGACATGGTATTTTTGAAAAGGAAACAAAATGGCTAGGGCTTCTTCACTAGATGTTTCTTGTTTGATCATTGTTTATATGGAGTATAGTACTGTAAAATAATTAAATATACATAAAGAAATATTGTTTACAACAAAAAAAAAAACACCTTTTCCTAACAACCATACTTCTACTAAAATTGCGATTTATAATTCAAAATTACGATTCGATTCTAAGTGGCTCCTAGCAATGTTCGATTCAATTCATGATTTGACAACCTTGGATGTATATATATTACTGGTAAGAGCACTCACAAATATATAAAATAGCATGGCCATGAAAAAGTTTTTGAAATAGTTCCTATTTCATTTTGAATGGTGTTGACACAGGAGTTAGCAAAGATGGCCTGGTTCGTCACTTCTTTCATCGTCCGTCGAAGGCGTACACAACAGGAACTAGAAAACGAAGGAAGGTCCACTCCGACGTGGAGGGGGGAGAAACGCGATGGCACAAAACGGGGAAGACGAGGCCAGTTTTCATAGACGGGAAGGTGAAAGGTTACAAGAAGATATTGGTGCTATACACCAACTATGGTAAGCAAAGAAAGCCTGAGAAAACAAACTGGGTGATGCATCAGTACCACCTTGGCAATAATGAAGAGGAGAAAGATGGAGAGCTAGTTGTTTCAAAGGTGTTCTTTCAGACACAGCCAAGACAATGTGGTTCAAGTATGAAGGACTCACTTCCTGCTAAGTTAAAGGCTCCAACTGGGCATGCTAGTTCTTCGATCGTCGAGTACTATAACCATTCGCTCATCTCCTTCGATCAGGGCGGCCATAATCGAGCAAATTCACCTCAGCTAATACCAAATTTTGTTGTCCATGCTGATGGGTCTTCATTCCTTCCTTAAATGATCAGAGGAAGACCTACTTAGTGAGGCAACAATGGCAAGAACAGGTTGCTGGTGTGCAGTAGCGGAATAAATTAATTAATTGATATTTTCATGAAGAGCAAAAAAGGAGGGCAAGAATAAGAGGGAATGTTCCCTTATTGAAGACTATATATAAGAAGGCCAAATTCTTCTGAATAAAATATTTTGTAGATTTGGCCATAACAATACTGTTTTGTACAAGAAATGATGAAGATAAGGGTCCTTGATTATGCGAGATTAATACTGAATTTGGAACTGTACAAAGATGATTCTTACCATAGGTAGTCATACTGATATATTTTACATATTCATACCTTGTTATAATTGGTTCTTTGAAAAACAGAATTTTACGATAGAATATAGTGTAATAGCTGCTCTCTCTCTCTCTCTCACTCTCTCTCTTACACACACTAGTTCTTATTGGACCATACATATTTCTTTATGAAGCTATACCATCTTAAGTTAGTCTCTCTCTCTCTCTCTCTCTCTCTCACACACACACATACACACACACTAGTTCTTATTGGACCATACATATTTCTTTATGAAGCTATACCATCATCTTAAGTTAGTCTCTTCAACCGAACGAAGCTATCAAGTTTTAGTTCAGACCCAAATGAATAGTTCAATCTGGTTCATCCATAGCTTAGAAGCATCAGGCAGGTTTGAAGAAACATTAGACTATATTTAAAACCAACCATTGAAGTATACACCTATAGTAAAGATCCAAAAACCTTACAAAACAAATTTCAGGTTGCAGATAGTTTGAACATCAGAGAAAAATGGAATAAAACTATTTAAGAAACCAAGGAAAGCACTCAAATTTCAGACACCATGATTTGCAAAATAAATGCTCTAAATGCATCCGAAACTCTCTGCATTCATCAATTAAAGTTAGCCTCGTGCACATGAATCACTTGCAAATTGAGATCCTTCAAGACATAATCCCTTTCCTGCCATTTAGTCGAACCACAGTTCGCAAGAGAAATGAACCAACGTAAGCCAGATAAGGTAATATACAACACTGCTCCAGTTTTGAACTCAGTAGACACTAATCCAGACAAACTCGAAAAATTCCTAATCATGCAACCACACTAGCAGAAATATCAGGAAAACAGATAACCCTTCTCACCTCAAGAACATGTCGATTGCAGTGGCATGTGTAACCTCTATGATCACACTAAAGAAAATCTCCAGAGTTCTGTACTTACCACATGCATTTTGAGGGAAACTCGCCATTTCTTGAGGGTTTTAACTGCTTGTAGGCATGCTAAGATAATCTATCAGTTAGAACTTGGTAGTTAGATTACAGGCAGCCTCCCTATACAGTACACATCATCAAATTGAAACACCTATTATTACTTCTGGAGAACATGTTTCTCATACAGAGCAAGGATATCCTTTTTGTTGGGATTCCTCAACTGAAGCAGCTCAGCACCGAAACCATGTTTAGTAAGCTCTTGCTTCAATTTCAACACGGTAAACTTGGTATAGTCTTCCGTATCAGTTTGCTGACTATGGTTGTTAAACTCATCGGCCTTGAAAACTGAACCTCCATCTTCTGAGTGTGTGTAATTCAGAGGGCTAGTTGTACTCTTGGATCTCTTCCTTCCTCGGACTACTTTGTTATCAACCTCCATGTCTTGGACGGACTCCATACCAACATCATGGTCATCTATCCTTGAACGTTTTCCATGGGACGCAGTCTTGAGCTTACTATCCAAGGCTGTTTCATTCAGGCGCACTGAAGTCAACTCCTGCTGGAGCAAATCCAATTTTCC
>JAUPMG010000005.1:7176930-7197870 GCA_031762675.1 Pachysandra terminalis
ATCTAAAGGTGGGAGGCTGATTTTGATCAAGAGCTCCCTTTCTAATCTTCCTACATATTATATGTCTTTATTGAAAATTCCTACATCAGTGGCAAAGAAATTAGAGAAGATTCAAAGAGACTTTCTTTGGAGAGGGAATGATGAAGGTCAAAAATATCATCTCATTAATTGGTCGCAAGTCTGTTTTGGGAAAGCGGAAGGGGGACTTGGGCTTGAGGAGTTTAACTAAATTCAATGGTGCCGTTTTGGCAAAATGGTTATGGCGGTTCGGGTCAGAGGAGGGGAGTCTTTGGAGAATAGTGATCAACAGTAAATATGGATCGGAGGAAGGGGTTGGAACACTATAGATTGTAGATCTTCTTGGAAAGCTAACTGTAACAATTTGGTTATGTTTAATAGAGGTGTGAGTTGGAGATAGGATTAAGTTTTGGAGTGATATCTGGTGTGGGGAGGAACCTCTAAATAACAGGTTTCCCTTTGTGGCGGTGTTAGCTTCTAATGCTAATGCTTAGGTGAAAGATAATTTGGTGGTTGAAGGCGATCGGTGGAGATGGGACCTGAATTTCAGAAGGAATGTTTTTGATTGGGAGGAAGAGGCCGTGATCAGTCTATTGGGACAAATTAATTCACTCAATAGTAGAGGTGATGGGGATAGGAGATTTTGGAAATGGTCTGAAGATGGTTTGTTCTCAGTGCATTCTATGTACAAATCTTGATCGAAGACGACAGATTGGGAAGATCTGTGGAAGTTGATTTGGGGGGTCGGATTACCTTCAAAAGTTTCTTTTTTCATGTGGACAGCTGTGGAGGACAAAATCCTCACGTTAGATAACTTAAAAAGTAGAGGATGGCATTTGGCATCTAGATGTTGTTTATGTAAGAAGGAGGAGGAGTCTTCGTCTCATATTTTACTTCAGTGTGTTTTTACCCGGCGTTTGTGGGATACTTTTATTCAAAGATTTAATCTGATTTGGGTAATGCACAATAATTTGAAAGAGGCTCTTTTGGGTTGGGGTTGGAAGAGGAGGAAGGTTGGAAGGAGGCGGAGTGTCTTTGGAATATATGCCCAGCAACCATTCTTTGGTTGATTTGGAATGTGAGGAACAACAGGATTTTTAAACGAAAGGAGGAGTTGGCGCAAAGGGTTGCTGATAGGGCCTTGTCCTTAATCTTTTTTTGGGCCTCGACTCATCTAGAATTTCAGGAGATGAAGTTTGAAGAATTTAACAATAATTGGGGTCTTGTTTGGGATTTATGATTTCTTCTTTCCAAGGGATTTTATGTTCTTACAGGAAAGTATATTTGTATAGATTATTCATTGCTATAATTAATATATGACACACTTTTATCGATAAAAAAAATAGGAGGGGTCCAAACCCGAGACTGCCATGTAACAACAGTAGATGAAAGATAACATCCCTTCATCCCCGGAGTAACAAATCAATTGAGAAATCACTGAACTCTTTTCTGACTGCCACCCAAGAAACCACGGACCCCACAATAGAATCAGTCACAGATAGGCTTGTCAATGGAAATAATTCAAACCGGATCAGGGCATATCCAAATTTGATTTGATTAAAAGTCGAATCGAATCGGATCATACTTCATCGGATTGTCGTATCATAAATCCCTTACCAAATCCGATTAGTTTCGGATCAGATTGGATTCGAATAATTATCAGATTATTTGTTTATCCTATTTTATATAGTTATAAGAAATCAGATAAAAAGAAATATAATTTGGCACATTTTTTATTTTTTTTAAAGTATCCTAAACTAATTACTTATTTCTAATTGTATGTTTAATATTGTATCCACCCAATATTATGTATGCATACATATGATATCTGTAATATATTTATATATGTACACAAATGAAATCGGATCGGACTCTTATCGAATCGAATCAACCTATATCCGAATTTGATCCAATTAAAATCGGATCATATTTTATCGGATCATCGGATCAGAAATCCCTTACTAAATCCGCTTTTTTCGGATCGGATTCGGATCGAACTCGGACCATGATCCGTTCCATTGACAGCCCTAATCACAGATGATAAACTCCTCTCTAGATCCTCATAGATCCTTCTGTTCCGTTCACGGCCCACAGTATGGCAAAAAATATTAACTCAAGAAATGTCTTCCCCCTCTTTCCCACCCCTCTGAATTTCCATTGATTAAACAAACGTACTAACTTCTCCGGCGTCACCCAATCTGTACCAATACTCGGTAAGAAATACATCCAAATCCTCCTGGCAAAGTCACAATGAAGGAACAAATGATCCACGGACTCTCCCTGACTCCTGCACATGAAACAAATATGAGGGGAGATGGCCAACTGACCCTCCTCTTTTGGAGCATATCACAAGTATTGATTTTGTAGAGGATGGCATTCTTCTGTTTGTTGGAATGGAAATTCTAAACTTTCTTCCCCTTGGTCATATATGATTTCTGTTTTAGAGTACTTCATAGTGCATACATGTTATATTTGTTTTGTTGGATTTGTCAGAAATAGATACCTGAACAAATTGTATCTTTTATTGCATACATGTTATTTTTGTTTTGTTGGATTTTTCAGAAATAAATATCGGAACAAATTGTACCATTTATTGGAAATAGATGCTCGAACAAATTGCGCTTCTTGAGGCGCAAGGCTCCTGATGTGCTGAAAAATTGAAGCTCTTTTATTTTTTATTTTTTGATAATGTATAAAATCTAATGTTTTACATCATAGATGTATATTTGTAAAACAAGCAAAAATAGTCCTTTCCGGGATACACATAATAGTGTACCCCCAGAAAACAGAAATGGTATCCTTTAGAAACTATAATCACATCTTAGAAATGCCTTAGTGAACTTCCCAGCCCTTTAAAAAGTCTGAGAAAGGAATGCCCCTGAATTCTAATAAACATGAAGCCCATTGAAACACCAACTGTTTTGTTCTTGAGAGTATCCTCTCAATGCTCAACTCCAGCCCTTCAAAAATGTGCTGCTTTCTTTCCCTTTGTAATGTTTAACATACAGCCATGGGACATAAATAAATCCCAAATCAAACCCGCCTTACCATGCCCTTGCACCATCCTCAGCTGCTCAACACATCCAAGAATTCCGTCTGCAATCTGCATAGACCAGCAGAAGTTGAAGCTCTTATTTTTAATTGGTGACCTGATGTTTTTCCTTTCATTTTTGGGCAGTGGATGCGCGGGGATCAAGCATTCAAGTTTTATAGAATTTGTTATTTTGAAGCCATTTCTCTAAATTTATCTGTGTGTCTGGTAAAGTCCTTTCCTGGCTGTTTTTGTAAGTTAACTTGATTTTTTTTTTGCTGTTTCAATCCTTCCAGGTAAAAATCGAGCTTCTGAGAAGAATGGGAAGTAATGGTGCTGATGAAGTAATGATTTCTGGGGGCAATGACGCTGAATGTTCTGAAACCACTATTGAGATAAAGATCAAAACGTTGGATTCTCAGACGTACACTCTGCGAGTCAATAAATGTGTAAATACCATTTGCTTTTTGTTTATCCATATGCTGATTGGCCATCTGCATTTTTTTGGTAGTTAGTATGAATTACATATGGTCTTGACTAATGTAGAAGCCTGAAAATCTTATCAAACTGTCAGTTTTTTGTTAGGCAAACTCTGCGAATCTTTAATTACTGATCTTTATGTCTTATCCCAAAACCAGTTTTCTAAAAGGTGAAGGTGTTAGACTTCCTCAGGCATGAGATAGATTCGAATCAAAGCCCCATGCTCCCTTGTTATTTGAATCTGAAGAATGAGAAAAACTGAAGAGGGTTCAGAAACATAACAAAAATATTTGTTTGTAATTAAATACTTGTATATAAATAATTCAGTTGTCATTGAAAAATTAAATCTAAAAGAAGTAGAAAATGGTCCAATTAGTATTTAACTTTTTGTTTAAATATGGTTATATATCTTCAAACACGCTGTGTACACATACATTTGTTTCTTTACATTTATTTGTACATACAAATAAATGGTGTTTAGTCATCAATTCATGTTGCTGATTTTGACCATGCAAACATTTGCAATGGAGTGAAAAAGCTACATTGCATGTATATGTTTATAATCCACACATATTGTCAATTCTTAAGGGTGGGTCTCAAAACTTTTTAAGAAGCCTACATTGATATGAGAAGCTTGAAAAAAATGAAAATTGGAGAAGATGATTCTCATTTCAAGTCTAATTGGGGTCATGGTTCAAAATATCATATCGTGGTAGCATATCGGTCCGTCAAAAGAAGAAACATCTCGAGATATTTATTGAATACGCTCGGAAACACCTTAAAAATAATGGAAACGTTGGAAACTTATGGAAACTATTGGATACATAAAGCAATATGCTTTAGATGCTAAGATGAGCTGTAAGATGATGAATTGATATAACTTTCATAGCGTGTACTCACTAACACTTTATATATCAATGTGGAAACAAATTGGTATGCGCGTAAGATCATTGAAACTTAAAAAAGTTGTTAAATGTGATGGAAAGCTTTAATATAACACAAAAATTAATGAAATATAGAGAAAAGCATCCATATCCTATATAATACATCAATTACCTATAAGGAATATGATACAATCAATTTCAAGACACATAATTATACTTATAAAAAGAAAGTGTTTATAATCATACTTTCAAAGTTCAAATATCAAGAAAAGAACTCAAATTCCTTAGAAACATCCTAGTACAAAAAGGAGCACATTTTACTACTTGATACAAACAGTTATGAGACTAAGAATAAAAGAAAAAAAAGCATTGTAACACAAAAAACACACAAAAAAAAAACCTTAAACTAAGCATATAAAGATTAAATAACATGCAAGAAACAATTATTCAACATTATTTAACTGATTTAGTAAAAACATTTCATATTTCAATACTGTTTTTATTAAAATAATTCAAAAAAGAATTAGACGGTGTGTAGAATATGATAGATTTCAATCTGTGAAACTGATACATTAGCCATGGACTGATGTAATACAACAAAAAGGAAACATTAATTATGTTTCTTTATTAAAAATATCATACTATTTTATAATAAAATAAATATTTAAACAGTTTTTCAAACATTAGCATGAATCTATTAAGCTTATAAGTCAGCCTTAGATTCATCACATATAGAAACTTTAGGTCAAAACAATATGGTTTAATATGTGAAAGAAAAGGTAAATTTTTATTTTTCAAAAAATCTCTAAAAACATTGCAAATTTCTTGAAAAATAGGCATTTAGATCTATAGAGTTCACTTGAAATTCTTAGAATTGTGTAATACTCCAAAATATACTTCTAGACACAATGAATATAATTTAGCATGAAAAGAAAAAGCTTTTACTATGCAGACCTCGACAGATATGCAAGAAGAGGAAAAGTGCATTCTAAGCTCCGAATAATAGATGTTTTCAATCAAACTAAGAAGACTTGGGAACGAAATTGGTTGTATTTCAATGGAGTTTGGTTTTTGGTTAGGAAGAGAGAGAGTTGAACAATGGAGTCACTGGTTTGTTTTTCATGTCTTTACATGTAAAAAAGGCATTGAATTTATAGGTTATTGGTTGATATATTGTAACATATAGACTGTATTGGCCGATACAGTCGATATGTTACATGTATTGACTGGTACATTTTAGAAATTAACTTGTACTAAATTTCAAATGTTTATTGTGTTGAGACGGTGGATACATGATACGAATTGATTCTATCAGTGGACAAGTTAAGATATTGTGAACCATGGTTGGGGTAACACATTAATTTTTGTCGGTAAGAACCCTATTCTTGGTCAATGTATGACGTGTTCACAAGGTGAATCGTGTGCGTCATGCATTGAGGTGTGGGCCTTAGAATATTTGAGAATTGAGGTTTTGCTTTGTGGCAAACCTTGGGGCATGTAGCCTTAATGCCTTTTAGAATGCTGATTAAGACTAAACATAGCATGTATTTCTATTTTCTATTATTGTGGTCTTCAATTTCCTGAATGCACTATGTTGGGGCTGTTTTAATTTGCACTCTACGTCAACACATGCTATGCTTACATGGCCAAAAAGCAGCATAAATATATTCATGTGTGAAACAAGAATGAAAAGTGCATTTCGTCGATGAGACTAGCTGTCGGGTCGCGTTGTGTTAGGTTTCCATCTTCCGACAGACGGTTGGTCGTTCTTGGTGATTGTGCAATGTTAAGAAATGTTTGGTTAAGTGTTCTTGAAGTGGCAAAATTTGCCAAAGCAGATGTTAAAATCCATGAAAAGAGGAAAAGACAAGACTTTGCGCATGAACCGGTTCAATAGCTGAACCAAACCGGATGCCAACATTGAATTGGGCGGCCAACTTGGACCAAAAGCCAACCCTGGATTGGGCAGTCCAGGTCCGGCATTCGGCCTCTGGTTAATCTCACTTCATCATTGATATTTGTGCATGACGTCAAAAATCGTATACTACTTTTCTTTTGATTGATAAAAATCATATACTACTGGTTTATTTTTAAATAATAATATTCTTATGGTTGCGCATGCATCAGCTGCATATAGGTGTGAGCTCACACAGTTGATGCACTCGGTCCTTAAGGTGTGGAGGCCAAAGGCATGGGATTCTTTAACTGCTGGGTCTAACTTTAATATTTTGACCTAAAGTCCGGAGATGTCAGGTGGGTCAATGGATGATCTGTTTGCCACCTCAGATTTTGACAGATGTCAATATTTGATAGCTTACTTCATCTATAAGTAGCCCATTGATTTTTTTCTACAAAGATTTCTTTCAGCTCTTCCCAGATATTCCTCTTAAGTGTCTAGATCTGAAGAATTGGCCGACAGACTTCTCTTCAGATTTGGGATCCTTTTTTGGAGAGCTAAACCACCTTCCTCAGCAGATTCTTTGGGAAGGGATCTTGGGAGACTGAAGACCAACTCTTGCAATCTTAGGAAGAGTAGCACCTTTCTTTGAATATCTTAACCATATCGAAGACTTGATTTCTCAACAAGAATTGAGAAATCTCTTGAGTCTCGCTAGTACCTGTCTGCATATCTATTGACTCTAATCATTATCCGTGGCCTACCTACCACAACTTCTTGACTCAACTCAGATAATAGCAGTGGTGGTGGAATGGGTGTGCAGAGTGGTTACAGCCTATTGTGTTAACCTCTCTCCTATTCCCTCCATTTTGATCTACATCATCTAGGGTTTGCGATGTGGACAGTTAAGTACAAAAGCACATGCACACTATAAATTTGAAATTCTGTGGGAGAAAAATAAGTGTACATACGTGCACGTAGCATATATAAGGTCTGTACTCCACTTTGTCATCATGATATCTGTTGGTTATGACTCTTTTAAATGTCAATTTCGCTGTAAATACCGCCATAACGACCCAGAGGAAATTTTGCCAAAATATTAAGAGATATTTTCATTTTGGCAGAATATTTCACCATACGGGAAGAAATAGGGGAAAAATTAGGACAAACTTGGATTTTTTAATGAAACTTCAGGGATCACTAAAACATACATAAAAATAAACAAATTACTCAAAATGCAACAATAAACAACCACTCATTCGGATGAACAAACATATAGGAGTAACATACTTGCTGTTAGCCTGTAAATATGAATTGCTATATGAAATGTGAAATTGTGAACTATCATCCATATAGGAGTCTATATCTAAATGTCAAAACAATATTGAAACAACTAAAAATGTAACATCCAATTACATGACCAAATGTATGACGGCAATGAGTATCACATCCATATAGAGTGTTCATCCAGTTTGAGTAGATGCATCAACATGCATTATCAACCTAATGAAACTAAATTTATGCAAAAAATACAACTTAAAACAAAATATGAGGATGTTAGATATACCTCACAAATCTCCAAAATTAATGCTTCAATCTTCAATATGCCGAGTGATTCTTGTCAGATCTTATTATTGGAGTCTGTAGATTGCATTTTATAACTCAAATCTTGAAGAAGATACAAAATAAAATAAAAATACAAAAAACTTGATTTTTGGTCACCTTGCTGAGAAAAGGAGGTTTCAGTGAAAATGGGGGTATTTCAATTGAAATTTCCATTATGTTGACTATGTTGACCAGTTTTAATGAAGAAAAAATTCAACATATCACTGATATCGGCGATATATCGATAAGTTGACGATACATTGCTAATTCGGTAAAATGGGAAAATTCTTCCTAGAGATGTTATCTGCAAGAGAGGACCAAGAAATTTCGGGGAAATTTTACCCAAATTTAAAACACTCCATAGTTTTGGTTGTTCTTCACCTTTCCTTGAAAGTTGAGTTTTTTCAAAGGGGCACTTGATTTCATGTTTTCCATTTTCTTCTTAATGACATGCAGATGCCAGTTCCCGCTTTAAAGGAGCAGATTGCTACTGTTACTGGTGTGTTATCGGAACAACAGCGCTTAATATGCCGTGGAAAAGTTTTGAAGGACGATCAGCTACTTTCAGCTTATCGTATCCTTTATTTATTTATTTGTTTTATTGAGGACATTTCTGCTTGTTATGGTGGTCTTGTTTATAAGAGAATGAAAAGCAATTGCCGTTTAGAATAAGTACCCTAAAAATAGAAAAGAATTTATGTTGCTATAAGTTAAGTTCCATTAAAAAAAAGAAGGAAGAAACTGCTTTTTTATATTACTGTAAAAACTAAATAAATAAATTGTTTGTAGCATTTTTCTCATTTCCATCCTTGATTTCTTTCCTGTCAGTTGTACAAGCTATTATGATTCGTAAGTACTATCAATTTTATGAATTACATTTTTATGTTTTCAGCTGAAATCATTTATATGCATTATGTACAATGCTTGATTTTTCTCATTATATCATCATTTAATCAGTTGATTGAATGATCAGAACTGTTTAGTACTGTTGCATCATCATAAAGGTTCTTTTTCTGTATCCAAGTGTGAAAATTAACACTACATATATGATATATTTGTGATCAACGTGAGAAAGGCTGGAAATTCCTAGGTGATCGTACGCACTCCTCCTGATTCATGCATTCACCCCCAAACCAAAAGTGCAAAATGGTCTCCAGTAGCCAAACTTGTGAGGCTATAAATTTTATTTTAGAAAAAATGGAAATTTATTATTATTATGACACTGAACATGATATGATGTCAATAAGACAATGATGGTAATCGAGCCAGAGTGCGTCCGTGTTGGTCTCTTCAACCGACCCTGATTCATCCAACATGTGGGTCCCATCAATAGCCACCTCCTGAGGCGCGTAGGGGTTACAAGGGTTTTGGTGCTCTTGGGCGTTCTGTTTATCATAGAGAACTGCTGCCTAGATTGGTTAAAGGTTCTTGGAATGGAAAAATCTGCCAAATTGCAACTAGTCGGACTCATACTGCAGCTATCACAGATTCAGGTTTGTTGATTGCTATATTGCTTATTACATAAATTATTAAAGGGTTAGGAAAAAATGAACCTTTGAAGGGATAATGGGCTTCCAAAAACCTACCTCTATTTTTTTTTTTAATGGCGAATGGAGCAGTGCGTCGGACTGTTCGTATTGAAGGTAAGGAGTTGAATCCAAGGAGATGAAGTGGATTGGATTCATCGAAAGATGGAATCATCGTGTGAAAAAGAGGACACATTCGGAGTTCTAGGATCCTCTCGAGTTGCCGGTAGAGTCCTGTATTACTACTGTTATGTATTAGGTAGCCATCATCAAACATTGGTTCCTGTAATCTTTTTTTTTTTTTTTTTGATAATTGATGAATTTTATAAAGTAGAAAAGAGGGAGATTACAACCATAGCTAAGGAGAGGCCCTTAAGCGATGGCAAAACACAAGCAAAGTAAAAACATACATCAAGACGAAACCATACACAAAAACCGCATCATGTCCACACACACACCTACAGTCCATCACAACGAACATCAGTCTAAAGGTTCGGAATCCCCTCGAACATGTCGCTCCTCTTTCTCCCCCTCCTAGCTAAGGACTCCGCCACCTGATTGGCCTCTCTCGACACTGTATGGAATGAGATAATCTAATCCCTACACAGAGACCGAGCCAAGTGAACAATGTGGATACATCTCCAATCACACAACTCCTGCCTCAACATCCAAGCTGTAATAGAGAACGACGAACCTTCCACGATCAGATCATGGTGACCTTGAGCACTAGCATATCTCAAACTGGCCACTAAAGCCACTAAAGCCAGCAATCCCGCTCTCTCCAGCCCTCATCTCCTCCGGGACCAAAGTAAGCAAACATAGTAGTACCCCCGCTATCACAGAATATACCACTAACACACGAAGGACCCGGTTGGTCCAAAGACATACCACAAAAGTTGAGCTTAACCCAACCAGGACCCGGGGGATACCAAACCGAAACCAAAGAAGGAGTGCAACAGCCGCTCACTGAAATCAAGAACCACTCCCTCATGATATCTGCAGCAGACAAAGCATCAAACTGACTCCTCACAGACGCCCAAGAGGCCACAGACGCCATGATCCCCTCTAACACCCCCGAAGTCGAAGAAGAGATATCCTGGAAAATTCTTAGGTTACACTCTCTCCAAATATGCCAGAGCGTAGCCTGAAAGACCAGTCTATAATGTGACCCCTCTCGGCAAGGCCTGGAAAACTCCATTGATCCATCATCTGGCAAATACCATCCGGTGACACCCACGACCTCTCGATAATCCTCATGAAGAAACTCTAGATCTCATAAGCCATATGACAGTGTAAAAACAAGTGACCAATAGACTCCTCCTCCGCTCTGCATAAGAAGCACATATGTGGAGAAAGGGCCTTATACCTCCTCCTTCTCTGGAGCATGTCCGTGGTGTTTGTACGGTATAGCAATGCAGAACAAACAAACGCCCTGACTCTAAGTGGAACATGAGGAGACCAAACAGAGCGGGCATCAAAAGAAATAGGAAGCCCAACTCTGTTGACCCTAAACTAATCGAAGAAAGAGTGACAAGAAAAGAGACCTCTGGAATCCGGACTCCAAATCCTCGTATCCGACCAATCTTGACACAGAAAGACATCCCCAACGACCTCCAACAAAGCAGCCATCTCTCCCATCTCGACATCTCTGATGTTCATACGGAGGGGGAGATTCCAAATAAGACCCGAACCGTACCAAGAAAGAACCTGACATACTAAGAAACTCTTAGACTGAACCAATCTAAAAATCCTGGGGAAGCGAAGCAACAAAGGCTCATCCCCAATCCACAAATCGTACCAAAACGAAACTGACGACCCACTCCCCACCAAAAACGGAACCTTAGACAAGAAGAGGGGAGCAGACAAAATTGCTTTCCAGGGGCTCGCCGCAAGGATCCTAGCATGAAGATTAACATCCCTACCGTTCTCATGAATCCCATACTTACTAACAATCACCTTGCACCACAGATTATTGCGCTTCTTGTTGAACCGCCAAAGCCACTTAACCAAAAGAGTTGGATTCCGGTCCAGAGAATTACCCAAGTTCAACCCGCCATTGTCCCTGTCCTTGCAAACTACATTCCATTTAACCAGATGGGTACGTTGACCGTTTCCCTCCCACAAAAAGGTCCGTTGTAACTTCTCGATATGAGAAACCACCACTCGAGGATTACAGGCTGCTCTTTGTTATGTCGCTACTTCTTTGGGTTATGAGGCTTGAGGACCCTAGTTTGATTTATAATTGATACAATTCCATCATTCCTCTATCTCGTAATCTTTCCATGTTGATATCATCATCTTTGCTCATATATTGAACTTCTTGACCTCTTGCAGTGCAACTGTTATGCATTAAATCAAGATTATATTTCTCCTATGCTACCTTAAACACTTGTATTAGCATTATCATTTTGTTTTATTAGTTCAATTTTATTACTTCATTCTTTATAAGCTCTCTCTTTCCAAACTGTGATTTATGGGAGACCTATTGCCTAACTGAATGTCCTGTAGATTTGCTACTTTTGAAAGGTCTATTACTTTATTGTGCTAATCATGGTATTTGCTTGAAAATCTGCTGACAGTGTAATATTTATTAGATTTACTTGTGGTCCCTTTAATTGTTATTGATCGCCTAAACCTTCCCTATTTGTGGCATCCTTTGGGTGCTAATCCTCTTCAACCTCGTTACGCAGCTCTTGATTGTTGACTATTTGCTTTTGCACCTTACTTTTCCAAATATTCCTTTCACTGAGTCAAACCATGGTGATTCACAAGTCAACTATGATTACTTGATCAGAAATAGAATTACATATAATCCAGAATAAGAAATTAGAAAGAAATAGTGGGGAAACGTTTTCTTGATTCAATCCATTTTGAGTTGACTCGGTTTAGTTACCCGTTTTTTTCTGAGATGAGCTGGTGTTGTTGTCACAAGCTAAGCCTGCATTGGGGACACAAAATTTGCTTAAATCAAGTGACTTTTAAAACCGTGCTGGAAAAACAGATTTTTTTGTGAAATGTGCTCCTTAAATGGCACAAGGAAGATAGTCAGTACTGTTGTCAGAAAGCACATCATAACATTTAATCTGATGACCTATACTGCGCATTACTTCTGGCCAAAGTGTGTTGAGTCTCTGTAAAACAAAATGGAAAAAGGAAAATTTAGCTGAATGAATCATGTTATTCTGCTAATCATCATCATCATTGTCGTCATCATCATCACATTATTTGTGGTGCCTTCTTTCATTTGCAACACCTTGGGGCGTTGATTTATTATTATTGTGTTAGTTAATTTACACATTTGGATCCTTTCGTACTATATCGTCATCTTGCTCTTTTCAGTTAATATTGATGATAATCTTTGGAACATTTTACTTGTCTTGATTTGCAAATCAGTTTCTTAATCAATTCAATTCAGATGTGGAAGATGGCCATACTTTGCATCTGGTTGTTAGACAGTCGGTTCCACCATTTGATAGCTTACCCAACCATCCAGGTTTGCTATACCTAAGAATGCTTACCAACTCTGTTAGATATATATAGGATAATTGTTATTATTGTTTTTTCAATTTTTAAATCAAAGCTGAACTAGTTAATTATCATGTTAGTGGCCTCACCATTACTGTCAAACTTGAACGGAGCAGACAATTACAAGGAGTAAGATTCGATTTAAATTGGATTTGATTCATAAAATAGGTGAATTTATAGATTTTTTATTGAAACTAAAAAATCCAAATAATATATTAGAAATTGTGATAAGCTGAAAATTTCACATAAACATCATGGAGAATAAAAAGTTCTGTAAATAATCAACAAATTAAAAGAACGGCGATGAGCTGAAATTTCATGTAAACCTCATACGCAATATACTTTCTCCTATACGACACATGATATATATTTTTTTTGATCGGTAAAAGGGTGATATATATTTATAATATAATAAAAGATATCCTATACAAGTATAGGTATAGAAAATACAGTAAAATATACACCTAACTAATCTCAAAACATGCCCATGTGCTATCAAATTCTTCAAACAAAATCTCCTGAAATTCCTTATGAGAAGATGCCCAATAAAAAATAAGGGATAGGACTTTATCGGCCAAACTCTGAGCTGACACCTCCAAGCCATCAAAAATCCTGCTATTCCTCTCACACCAAATCGACCAAAGAATCGCCGCGGGACAAATATTCCACAGTATGATACATTTTCTCCTCCACACCTTCTTCCCCTTCCTACCCCAACTTGTCAGGGCATCTTTCAGATCCTTCGGCATGACCCAAACCAGTCTAAATCTGAGAAGAAAAGCCTCCCATAAACTCCGAGTAAATTTGCAATGCAGGAAAATATGAGAAGCAGACTCCTCGTTCTTACACAAGCTACATCTAGATGCCAAATGCCAACCTCTACTTTTCAAATTGTCCAAAGTGAGTACTTTATCCTCGACTGTTGTCCACAAAAAAAGGACACCATAGATGGTAACCCAACATTCCAAATCAGCTTCCACGGGCCCTCCCTAACTGCACCATCCTTAAGAGAGTTGTACATTGACCGAACCGAAAAGAAACCATCTTCAGCCTTAGCCAAGATCTTGAATCTCCTTCACCACTAACAATGACAGAATTAAGCTTTACCAATAAGTCCATCACTTCCGCCTCCTCCCAATCCATGACATTCCTCAACTTCAAATCCCATCTCCACCCCCTCTCTTCAAAGACCAAATAATCCTTCACCCACGCATTGATATTAGAAGCTAACGCCGCCGCTCCCGGAAAACTGTCTATCAATGATAGCTCCCCACACCATACATCCTTCCAAAATTTAATCCTATCACCTACACCCACCTTAAACTTAACCCTTCTACGGAACATTGCCATATTACTACAAATAGCTTTCCAAAAACCTGTCCCGTGAGGACCTCTACACGCTCTAGAGCTCCACCCCCTTCCTCTAATCCATATTTACTGCTTATCACCGTCTTCCAAAGATTCCCATCCTCCATACCAAGCCGCCACAACCATTTGGCTAATAGAGCCCCATTGAAATGAGTGAGGCTCCTCAGTCCCAATCCTCCCTCCTCCTTTTCTGAACAAACTTGAGTCCATTTAATTAGGTGATACTTTTGACTCTCCTCATTTCCTTGCCATAAGAAATCTCTAAAAAGCTTCTCAAGTCTTCTTGCCACCGAAGTTTGAATTTTCATTAATGACATATAATAAGTATGAAGGTTAGAAAGCGAGCTCTTAATCAAAATCAGCCTCCCTCCTATAGACAAATATCTAGTCTCCCACCCCGCCAACTTCTTCTCCGTTCTTTCAATCAATTTGTTCCAGACCTCCTTCGTTTTGTAAGAAGTTCCCAACGGAAATCCCAGATAAGAAGAAGGAAGAGTTCCCACCTTGCAACCCAACCAATCGGCTAATTGAACAAAATTATCAACTTCCCCGATACCGATCAATTCGGACTTGACCAGATTAATGTGTAGGCCTGAAACTGCTTCAAAGCATAAGAAAACACACCTCAAAGCCCTTAAATCCGAGTGACTAGCCCTACAAAGGATCAATGTATCATCTGCAAATTGGAGGTAAGAGACACTAGGAGCTGAAACTGACACCCGAATCCCTCTTAGTAGACCAATCTCTTCCGTACGAACAATCAATCTCCAAAGGCTCTCCACCACCAAAAGAAAAAGGAAGGGGGAAAGAGGATCACCTTGTCGAATACCTCTTGAACCATTAAAGAAACCCACCGAAGTGCCATTAACCAAAACAGAAAAAGTTGGAGTAGAAATGCAAAACTTAATCCATGACATCCATCTTGTTCCAAAACCTAATTAAAAAATTTAATAATGAAAAGTTAAATAATTTGGCCAGTTATACATTCAAGTAACTAGATATTAATTAATAATAAAATCATTTTGTTTTAGTTTAAATAGTAAAAAAGTATTAAAATACTTAAGCCCGTTAACATTTTTTCAAAAATTATTTAAAAATAAAAATATTAGAAACAATCAATGGCCCCTTACTCATCAAACTAGTTGGCCATTAATTAATTATATAATCATTTGTTAATTTAAATAACAATAAAATTAAATTATCAAAAAAAAATTAACAATAAAAGAATGTCATAAAAGGATTAGTAATAATATTAAGAACTAGCTTAAAATGACCATTTCTTAGCTTAAAAATAAAAATATAAAGAATTAGTTATCATTGTGAATGTGAAGTATCCTTGTATTTGGATAGTTGGATTCTACTGGATATTTTATGGAGTTATTTGACTTCTATTTTCATTTCAACTTTGCAAATCTTTGTTCTATATTGATGGTTTTTAGCCATATTAGCCAAAACATATGTGAATGCATCCATTTTGTCATATTTTGGGTTATTTCTATGTCATTATCTCTTATTTAGACCTCTATAAAATTTCACTACTACAATTCAATCATTCAAGCATAATTTCTTTATATTTCCCCTGCATTGTATACACCAATAATAAGCCTGGTTTTCTTAATTATATTTGGGATTTTTAGGTGTCTTTTACTCTTCAATTAAACCCCCTAGAAGTTTTAAGTCGAAAGTCTAATTTTTTTCGACATAATTTCCACAATTGTTCCAAAAATTACGAACTTTTCCACAATGTCGGCAAAAGTTCATTGGGCTCCCCTAGCGAAATGGTTGGCGAAATCGAAATTCAAAACCTTGAGAAAAATATTTTTCCACTACAAAGTGATGATCTCATTTCCAAGATGCAGGCAATTTCTCAAATATTTCAAAGATCTGGTCCAGAAGCTCCTAAGTAAAATCTAGCACCAAAAGGAAAACCAAGACTAAAGCTTTACAACCATAGAGGCAAAACCTCCCTCTCCTACAATTTTACTCCAAGGTATACAAAGATTGAAGGCGAAATCAAAACCATAAAGTATAAATCTAAGATGATAGAATTGTCCGAGCAACACATCAAAGAACTAATGTCCCATCAGTGAGATGGAGATGGACATTTTCAATGATCATAATGGTGGGAGATCTAGACCATTCTTTACCATAATAACAGACATATGAAGGTTAAACAGATAAGATTTAATTTCATTTTTAATTATTTACTATTAATATATTAATTTTTTTGGTTAAACAGATTAGTATAAATAATATCATTAAAATGGTAAATGGACAAATCTTCCCCAACTCCTCTTCATTGGAACTACTGGCTGATAGCAAACAATGGGAGGCAACTTTTCTGTCAAGGACTCGGGAATAATCTGACGATACAATCCAATAATGGCTCAATCTCTAGTGTTGCAATCGCCTATTACACTGGTTTCAAAGGAATTCTGTAACTACATTTAGAGAAATGGAACCTCAGTTCCTACCAATATAGGCAATAGCCTAGCTAAAAAAATAACCCTTGGCACGTGCCTTAATATCTATGCGATCATCTGAAAAACCAAACAAGCGTAGAGTTTAAGCTTGCTTCATTACCACATTACCGAGCACCAAAAATATGCCTAGTTGCTTAGGTAACCAAGAGCCGACCTTTAACAAAATATGTGGTCCAAACACTTGTCAATGTCACATCGGTACTTTCTCCTTTCACTATGAACAATGATTTAGCGTCAATTACAAACCCATGAGTTCAATATCTTTCCATGTTACTGCAACTGCAGACTTGATCAGCTTGTGATATTGCAAATCAAACGAAGTCTCAGATTCTTTAATGGATCCATTGACAATATCCTTATCATCAACTGTCCACATCTGAAGAGAATCTATATTCATATTATTGATGTTCTTAACACCAGGAACCATGATTGTTACCAATACCAAAGCTCTTTGTCTCAATCACTCATTAGTTTTCATACATTGCACCTAGATGAATATTCTAGGTAGATAAAAAAAATTATGTAATCAAGTACTTATAATAGATACAGCATACAAAATCAAGGACTCTACAAAAGTATTCATTTGTAGTCATGCTTTCATTCCTTCAATGAGAAAGCCAAGAACGAATTCATGATCTTAAGATGCCACTTTCCGTTATGGGAAAAGCAAAAAAGTTGTGGTAGATAGGAAAAAAAAAACTCTTTTATTAATGAAAGAATCAAACTTTCAAAGATGTTGGAGATCAACTCTGAAGGTGCCACTAGGGTCAATGGTAAAGTCTTGGGGGTTTTTCCCAAGAACTGGGATTGATTCCTGCCTTCATCATGTGCATGTGGTTTAATTCTCTTAGCAGCCTATGGGCAGCAAGGTTAGTAAAAAGGACATCAACCACAGGGGGAGGGGGGGGAAGTAAGGAGAGAAGGCAGAGATTTACTTCAAGGAAATGCATCTTTTATTGAATACTGAATTTCAGAGACCATGGCTAAGACTTATCTTCAAATACTTCAACTCCTAAATAAAAGAGGAGAGAGAGAGAGAGAGAGAGAGAGAGAGAGAGAGAGAGAGTCCATCATCTCTTATTTCTGGTGTTTCAGCTAGAAAAAATAAAGTCATAACCTGAACACCAAATGTCGGATGAAGTACTCAATTATCAATAACAAATGCTATTTAAATAAGTTCAAAAGATGTAGATGAAAGAACAAAAGATTTCATCTGGAATCAAGGTAGACAAATTCCAGTAAGGGTCTGTTTGGATTGCAGGAATTTAAGGGGGGGAATTGGATTTGGCAGGGACACCCAATTCCCACGATTCATGAGAATTATAATTCACACCCTAGGGGATGTTTATTGTAATTCCCATGTAAATTAAGTATTTCATTGGGGTGGTTTAAAAGGGTAACCCGCTCTGATCCGCCTCACCCCCCCCCTAATGATTCCGGTTTGGTAACCCATAAATCGGGTTAGGGTCAGGTTCGGAACCTGCCCCATTTCCATCCATGGTTCTACAGACCGGCCGTTACCGGTCCGTACAGGAGCCAGAGCTCAATAGTTCGATTCCAACCCACAATACAAACTATTGTATCATGGGGTCATGGATCGGTCCAATACAACAAGTACCAGTCTGAACCGAACCGATATAACCGGTCCTGTATTTTTTTTTTTTAATTTGCTTAGTGGACGGTCCAGATTGGTTTCGATCTGGACTGGCGACCGGTACATCTGGTCAGGCAACTGGTACCCGCCAGTCTAGCGATCGGTCCGGTCCAAATTTCTCTTAATTTGAAAATGTGTTTTTTTGGTACCGGATTCGGACCGGCCGGTACAGCCGATCCAAACTGGGATCAGTCGGGACTTGTCCGGGTACATTAAACCTTGTTGCCATCCCTATTTGTAAGATAATCCATCACTTGAGTTAAATAAAAAGTAGTAAAGAAAAAACATACACTAGCTATACAAAGTAGATAAATTAGGCTATGAGTAACGTGTCAACCAAACAACAGAATTTCAATACATAGAATTTGAAATCATAAGATTTACAATTCATATGCATTCCAATTCTCATGTATCTTTGAATTCAAGCGATCCAAACGTACCCCAACAATAATTATGGCAATATCCATTTTTTCCTATCATAAACATGTAGCCTAATAGAGAAATCTAAAACAGTTTCAGCTTGGACATAAAAATCACAACCAACCACTGCAGGACATAACTCAGAAAAACATAGAGGACCAACTCCGTAATTTTTTCCACCACTGAAGGTGGAGAACTTAATTATCCTATAATAACCAATGCAAATGAAAGAAAGTTCAGTGGAACTTAAGGACAAGAAGAATTATATCACAAGGAAATATCTTACCTTGATGACATGGTCAATTTTTGTTTCAGGAACATGACAAGATGCTCGCAACTTCTTTTCCATGCTCTGTATAGAGTTTGAGCATCTCAATTCTGCCTCCATAAACGCATTCCTTTTGTAATCCTGCATTAATAGCCAGTCTAAATTAACATCGCCAAAGTGCAGTTTGTTGCCTAAAGATATATGTCAGAACTATTTTACAAGGACATTTCAAATAAAAGTCATACCCATATCAGACAGATATTGGACTTCGACAGTCAACAGATTCTGGTATGTCATTCAACAACGTCCTTTTCTTTGTTTTTACACCACAAATTAGCAACAAGCATTTAATATGGATCCTATAAGCTCTAAATGGATGATAACTATTATTACGCCCATTAAACCCATATAAATACATGAGGTAATTCATTAAATAAAATATTGTTTAACCCAACATATTCTATGAATTTAATTATTTACGCTATATTATTTAAATGTCTCGTCAACCCCCAAATCCTAATCTATCAAACTCACCAAATCTGGCACTCTATCCATGTCAGAACATAATTAAGAGTAAAGAGTGGGCACTTAATAATTGGGATAATTGGACATAATATCCGAAAAGTAGTTAATAACATAGAAATTGCACTATAAGATAACAGAGGTTTATAGCATATGATTTCTCAAGAAGTAAAAAACATGTTGACCATAAACGTCAAGAAAATCAAATCATTAACCAAGGGTAAAGCTGCAGAGCAAACATGAAATAGTTTTAGCTCAACTGAAGTAACCTGAAATATACAAAGATTTTCTACCTGCATGAAAATTAAAATAGCTAACGGTTGCTTGCGGAGAAATGATCACACTACTACTCAAAACAAAACATCCTAGTTAGAAATAAATAAATTACAACCAGGAAAATTACTTTATTGGTGTTTATTATGAAATTAAAATTGGACCAACAAAACAGAACTTAAAAGAAGAGATTCTTAAGTCTTCTATGGCCAAAGTGCTGAGGATCAAAGACGATTTTAGTGGCAGTGAAACTGGAAAAGTTTCAGAGGGATTTCTATAGACCAACTAGGACGATGATTTTACATATGACGTTTGTTGGGTGAAAGTGTGCAAACAAAGATCTCAATGAGGTTTGGTATCTATCCTATTCTACCAATGTATATGAGCATTGTGGAGTAAATGGACATGTGGAGAGAAAAGAAACAGTTACCAGATATCGATGATCTCAATAAAGTATGGAAACAGAGAACTGTAATGGAATATCAACGTGATGAACTGAAGCTGTGGAGTTGGTACATGGGTGCTTGATTCTTTCCTAAAGGAGTGACCTTTAAAAATGAATAATGAGAATACATGACAAATTAGTCCAAAAAGAAAAGACTACATCTTATAAGTCGATATCTCTTTGGCTTCACAAGCAGGTTCCTTTGTATATGATGTGTGAAAAGGAATATGTTTCCTTTCAATGGAGCATTTTCTAACATCAATATGTGAAGAGCAAAGGACAAAAAGGATATGACAAAGGGATAGCAACTCATGTTCCCTTAGATATCCACATCTTCTTTGTGCTATGCAGCAAAAGATATCATGCACGCACGCACTCTCATGTTCCCTTAGATGTCCACATCTTCTTTGTGCTATGCAGCAAAAGATATCATGCACGCACGCACTCTCATGTTCCCTTAGATGTCCACATCTTCTTTGTGCTATGCAGCAAAAGATATCATGCACGCACGCACTCTCATGTTCCCTTAGATGTCCACATC